>JAZDUH010000237.1:835000-1012764 GCA_036419115.1 Scarus forsteni | reverse complement strand
TTAATTTAAAGAAAAGTGGGTTTTTTATTTTACCCAAAGAAAGTTGCTCAAAGTTACAAACCAAAAGTATTAAGAATTAGGCCTATAGAAGAGGTCAACTCAACATAACACTAAATAAACTAAACAAACAGTGGGTGCCAACTTAACAAACAGACCTGACAAAATGAGACAAAGGGAGCACTTATATAGGGGTTTGGCCAAACCATAGGAAACAAAGGGGGTAAACAAAATGGCTGTCACATTAAACTAAACACAGATCAAAGTAACTAAACCCAAATCCCCCCCATGATGTCAGCAAACTTGGTCCCTCCCAATGAGCTGGCTCCAGCATAAATGTTGCTCCAGCCCTTGGCCACGCCTTTTGCCTCTGGACCAGGGAGCTCCCCTCCCCCAACATCCAGGTAACTCAAAGAAAAGGAGACCAGAATTAACAGAAAAATTGATTTAAATCTTACAATGAATAAACTGTGAGCACTAAATTTAAACAGTTTAAGACATAAAGCAACTAATAAACCAAGACTTAATCAAAATAATGTGTAAATATGTTCTTTTTACTGCAAAATATATGTCAAACTTATGAGGTGAGCAGCTGATGTGGGGTGAACATTAAGGTGAGCAACTGGTGAGGTGAGGGTGAATATTACCAATGTGTGGCTGTGGCCATCACAATGTACATCTTAAGTTGTTCGACAGTCCGGGTCTCCGTTGTTGTATTTTACGCTTCATAATGCGCCACACATTTTCAATGGGGGACAGGTCTGGACTACAGGCAGGCCAGTCTAGTACCCGCACTCTTTTACTACGAAGCCACGCTGTTGTAACACGTGCAGAATGTGGCTTGGCATTGTCTTGCTGAAATAAGCAGGGGCGTCCATGAAAAAGACGTTGCTTGGATGGCAACATATGTTGCTCCAAAACCTGTATGTACCTTTCAGCATTAATGGTGCCTTCACAGATGTGTAAGTTACCAATGCCTTGGGCACTAATACACCCCCATAGCATCACAGATGCTGGCTTTTGAACTTTGCGCCTATAACAGTCTAGTCCAGTCCAGTTTGAACGTTAAGTATCTTGTCTTTGCAGTGTATTCAATTGAATATAGGTTGAAAGGTATTTGCAAATCATTGAATTCTGTTTTTATTTATGATTTACACAACGTGCCAACTTCACTGGTTTGAGTTTTGTACAAACAGTGTCGTGAGGAATCTTGGGTACCCACCTAACTAAGATGAGGCAGAAGACCCTGGCTGAAGGACCACACTAAGTAGAAGGGGCGAAGAAGGTCTGGCCTGCTAACTCAAATGAACATGAAATGGCCTTGACAATCCAGTTGGATAGGCGCTGTTTGGAAAGAGCACAACCTTTCTTAGCACCACTATGACACAAAAAGAGATTTTCTGACCTTCAAACAACTTCCAAGGTTCCACCAGGACTGCATGGAGGGTCAGGGCCAGCATGAGGTGGGAAAGAGAATGACCAATAGACCAAGAGAATGCTGCTGTATCATATGCTCTACACAGAAGGTCATCAGTGACCCGGCACTGTTGTCGAGGGCACCTGGCTTCAGGTCTTAGAGCCTCATCTGGGGGGACTATAAGAGAGGTAATAGCACGTTCAACATATGGCATACGGCTCAGACGAAACTTGGTCTGAGCCATATGCCATCAGATGTCAGCCGTGAAAGAGCCTTTGAGTCCCTCCAGCAGGCCTGCAGCTTCCTCAGGTACTCCCCTGGGGGAGGAACCGAGAAGCTAGCTGGAGCTGAGGTGTGTCTGAAAAAGGCACTTGCAGGAGGTTGGTCAGGCTGCTGTGAGTCTAGGTGCAAGGGAGCCAGAGCCATATGAATCATCGAACCCATGGAGTTGTCCTCAGACCCCTCCACGGATCCACGGGCTGACGAGCGGGAACCTGACTCAGAGGCATGGGAGGGCCCCTCCCCACCTTCATCGTCATTGAAAAAAGCAGCTGAAGCTACCATATACATAATGTCCTCCTCTGGGGCCAGCTCCGGCATTGGGGTAGTCCTGATGCTTCTGCCCTCTACAACCATTGGGCGTAGAGACAGAAGAAGTGACTTCATCTGGGCCAACTTGCCAGACAACTGATCCACCTTGGTAGACAGCATGCCAGTTTCCTAGGTGGAGGCCACCCAAAGCCTCCCATGCCTTCCACTTAGATTGGCCTGGCTGAGGAAGAGAGGGTTCCACTGACTGAGGGGGGCCTGTCTTCCCCACTAAGCATTCCAACTCCGACAGTCTTGCAGCCGTCAATGCGAGTGGCATGAAGCTACAGTTCATACACGGGTCCTCTGATAAACCCTCCTTTAGATGTTCAATACCCAAACATGAGGGGCAGAGATCGTGGCCGTCCTTAGGGTGAGAGGAGACCATACAGGTAGCATAGAAATGCTACCTGTATGGTCACATGCATGCGCGCACCTGATATATCCAGAAGACGGACTGAACTCCAAACCATCAGCACAACTTGTTTGTTTTACACTACACTAAGTCATGTCTCAGTCAGCGGTAAGAAAACACCAAACAAATATGTAAAGTTAGTTAGTAATCACAGCCAATAGCGGAGAAGGCGGGGGGGCGGAGGGGGCGGCTGCCCCGGGCCCACTGCAGCGTGGGGGCTCACCCTGAAGGGCCTGTCATGCACAGGTGAGTGCGCACGGCGTATTCAGTTGTACTGAAAATCGCCCCAGGCGCTCTCATAGACTTACATGGAGAGACTCTTTTTTTCAAATTTTAGACCTTACAATGCATTTCTATGGGCTCAGGGAGGGCTTACCCCAACGTGATTTCGTCATACGCACTGATGCCTGCTCGGACGAGACGCACAGCCGCGTATGTGAGAGATATGATTCTAAGTTAACGTGAGTGATTTATCGGTGGATTATCAGTATTTTCAGAGTAAGAAGTGTACAAGTATTGCAAATAATAGCATTAGAATAACTCTGGAGTGTTTCCTTGTTGTTCAGCAAATTTCAGTTGAAGATCGATAAAAACTCCCTAAAAGAACAATAAAAGAGAGCATATTGAGAAATGACAGAGGACAGGGATAAAGGGGGAGGAAGCAGTGCACTACAGAAAAATTGATGGGAGGACAGCAAACTTGGACTCTGGGTGCTTCTCAAAGCTCCAAAGTTGCATCCTCGCCTCCTCCACTCGCCTCCTCCACTTGCGTCTTAGTCCTGCCCACCAGAGATGCATGCCAGAGACGCGAGGAAACGAAGAGAGGAGAGAGGAGACGAGGAGGTTCATTTTATGAGCATTGAGATGTCCTCTCCTCCGGAGCGTCACATGAAGCGACGTCTTTTAGTGATGACGGCGTCACAGCTGAATAAACCGGTCTGAGCGCACGGGAGAAACTGAATTAAGGAAAATAATGTAAACACCAGGGCGCTCGACCGCGGTACATTCATATTCACTTTTGGATCAATTTAACATGAATATGTTCATGAATGAAAAAGAAAAATGTCACATTTTCCCAGGCCCAGAATGATAGGAATTTTTAATTGTTATATTGCGACCACTTTGTGTTCATAAATAATGTGTTTATTCTGCACTAAGCACTTAAACCCCCCTCTGCGCATTTATATAGAAAAAATGTAAAGGCCTGAGATAACAATGTACAATTCACTCTCCTTATTTATGCTTGGTTATATCAGGAACTACATAAAACATGCTTTTCATTAATGTGCATTATAATCTGCCTGACCCCAGGGTCTATTGGGTGCTGATATTTGTCAATGAGCATCTCTTTTTTTATTATTTATTATTGTCCATGTTTGCTGTTTGTAAATGTACGTATGGTCTGGGTAGACTGTAAAAACCGAATTGCCCTTTGGGATAAATAAAGTTGTCTAATCTAGTCTAATGTAAAATGTGTTTTCCTGAACAGACCTGTCTACTGTAGCAGCCTCACAGTTACAGACATAAACACAAACAACACAAATAAATCAGGACAGACAACAGATGGAAAACCTGAAAGAACTGCCCCATGATAGTGTTCAATATTTTCTGTGATATCAATATGTTCATCTTAAAATTCTTTTAAATGATGAGTCAAATATTTCTTTGCACAGTGAAGAAAATCAAAAAGAGATAAAAGAGACACTGAAATTTAGTGACTGCTCACATTTTGAGGGAACATTAGGCCTACACATCGGCTGCTTTGTGTGAAATGTAGATATAATCATTACAATGACTCACAAAAAGTTGCTAATTTTACTTGAACACTTTCTTTTGCTCCATGATGTTTACATTTCACACATGTGGGCAGCTGACGCTTGACAGCCGGCTCCTGATACGTCACAAGGGGGCGTGTCTGTCAGTGAAAAGACTTCCTCGTAGCCTGCACTTGTGTTTCCTCGATTATGCCTCCTCCAGATCAGTCTCCTCTCTCCTCTCTCCTCCGAGCGCATTTGGCGCTTTGGAATGTCCTTCAATATGGCTGCTCACAAAGTACTTCTGGTGTCGCGGAGGAGAGAGGAGAGAGGAGACTGCATTTTGGCACATTGGGAAGCACCCTCTGTCTTCATCTGGACAGGAACTGCTTCAGGAACTTATTGTCAATCAAAGACACATGGACATGGTCTAATATAATAAACTAACATGGACACTAATTGTAGTTGGCCAACAGAATGTTTGAGTGCATGCTAATATTTTTTTATCATCTCAAAAACATTTGTACATGTTCATTTACAGTTTTTATAAATAGAAACCTGTTGAAAATTTATATCAGTTTTCTTTTCTTGTAATTACACACTTAGCATTTATTAGATAATTCTGCCAAATACTTGCCAGTCTTGTTTACATTTATTTCTTATGAACATAGGATGAATAAAATTTGTTGAAAGAACATTTCCATGGACATTTAAGACATTTTTTGACAAAGAAAGACCAGGCAGCCTGTTATAATTACAGTATTTAAAGAGTTATTTGGGACCACCTAATAAGTAAGTGTGTACTGTGGAACCAAATGTATAGCATTTAAGACGTTAACTTGATTTAGCTTTACGAAAATACTGTACAGTATGTACATGTTATGTCTGGTGTTGCCATCAACAGGAAAAACAATGTCAAATAACACTGTAAAGTAGGCTATCTGACTTTTAAATTATTAATTTAGCTATTGAAGGGGTGATCGTAGCTAGTACCACATCTGTTGCCCCCCCTGAGAAATTTTTTAAGGAGCCGCCACTGGCTGAAACCTTATTTGAATCATTCTGACCGGGTGCGCCTGCTTGCTGTGGTTGTGTCAGAGGGGCTGATCTGTGGCATTTTTTTTTTTAAGCGATTATGTTTTAATGGGGATGTTTAGGCCACAAGGGCCCATGGAGACATGCTTCGCCCCCCCTGGGCTGGGATCCCTGCTCCTCCCCTGCTCACGGCCGATGTTTATCGGGGGATACGTGGTTCCTCTGCCATTCTCCACATAGCTGTCAAGTCTCCCGTTTTCACCATGAAACTACTGTATTGTCAGTATTTTCTCCTCTTTTCCGCTGTCCTCCTGTATTAGTATTCCCCCGATATAATAATAAAAACATTCCTCTGCATCTCCAAACTGAGCTCTGTTTCTAGCCTGAATGGGGCAGTAATGCCATTAATTATCCGCCATAAAACCAAAAAATAAGAAAAAGCCTCGCGAGAACTAGCCTGGGTGGCAGTTATCGCGAGATTAGAGCCAACAGCAGAACAAACTTAGAAAAAAAAGTTTATTTTAGATTTCTTGTACATCTGTCTTAAAATGTGAGGGATACTGGAGCTTGGTTGGGGTTGTGGGACTGCTCACAGCGGACTTCCCTTATTTTCAAAGACAAAACTTGAAAGGTAAGCATTCTCCGCGGAGTCTGATCCCTTGCTCGGTTACATGCACCGAGTCTGTGCACGCCGGGAAAATGCACGCGCAGTAGGCGGGCAGAATGGCGACAAGATTTGATTGGTGTAAAAACTGGTGTCCCAGCATGATTATTAGTTGGTGTTTTCCCTGTTTTACTCCTGCTGTAGATAGCGGATATTTTTCGGTCTATTTTAAGAACACATTATGAGTTGATTACCATCGGGTCATAAAGACCATTTTAACCAGTGTTACAAAAAGTGTATCTAAATCAGATTGCCAACCCCAGCTTTAAGTAGGCCTGTGTGAGGGGTTATTATAATCAGCGTCAATGTGCTAAAGCTAATGTGTATCTATCTCCATGCTTCAGTGAAAGAACAGCAGGGCACCACCGTCACTGGCATTACAGGAAGTCACCCAATGCCGAGCGAACACACTTCCACCAGAACACTTACAGTTAGAACTAGCGAGAGCACAATATTAACTGAGTAATACTGATGCGCTTCAATGAGAGGGCAGCGAGAGCATTGCTGTCACTGGCACTTCAGCAAAGACAGCAGATGCCGAGTGTGCGCGCTCCTGTTGGGGTAATAAAGCTACGTTCACACTGCAGCCCTTAATGCTCAATTCCGATTTATTGCTCAAATCCGATTTTTTTGTTTGGCTGTTCAGATTACACCTTTAATGTGGCCTGACTGCAGACTGTGATGTGAACAGCTCAGGCTCCAGAAGTGACACGCATGCTCAGTTTAACATTAATGGCATGAGGCAAAGCATGGAGTGATGAGGGGAAACAAACACAGAGCAAAACTATGCTTCACAATGCCGGAAAAGTTTGTTTCCATAACACAGAACCTGATGTTACAACAGCTCACCGTGATTGAGCTCTTATTAAAGTAATTATGGCTATATTTTATTTCTTTTAAACCTAAAGGCGGACGCTCTCTCCTGCCGATTACAGATCGCTGCTGGAGAGACAAACGTCTCAGAGCCATAGCGCGCTGAACAGGAAACCAAAGAGGCAAAAACTTAGTTTTGTCATCTGTTCTGATGTTTCCTAGTTTGATTGAGAGCAGATCAAACAGCAGCAGACTGTTTTGTGACTGACGCTGTCTCGTAGAAACATATGGCAGCGCGCAAATGCGCATGGATGAGATGGATTAGATCATCGGTGTCTCCGCGTCCTGTATACTGTAATTTTGGTCTGATGAATCCATTCAGAAAGTCGGCGCAGTGTTAATAACCTAAGTTTATCAGATATCATAATACAAATGTATGAATCGTCTGCTGTGCGTGTAATGGAGAGGCCTGTCGATCCCCCCAGCGCTCTTTCTCTCATCACTCCCTTAATGCATTAGAAGCTTGTAGCTGGAAAAATGACTAAAACTCTTTATTTTAGGGAAAAATGCATAAATTTTTTGATAATCATTTCTATATTAACCTCTGATTATGTTCTGTTCATGAAGTGACTGAAAACATTTGTCCTGAGGTGAACTGTTGCTCTGGAATGACGTCGCATTGAATGCGACCTGGCTGTTCAGACCGCGGTCGCATTCGAGAAAATCGGATATGTATCCGATTTAGTACCACATTTGAAAGTGGCCTGAATCTGATTTGAGAAGGTCAGATTCAATGCGACTTGTGCTGTTCACACTGTCAGAAACAAATCAGATACAGGTCACATTTGGGCCAAAAAATCGGATTCAGGTCACTTTTGACTGCAGTGTGAACAGTCAGAACTAGTGAGAGCACTTTGTTAACTGTGCAATACTTACAAGCTTAGTGAGAGGGCAGTGAGAGCACAACTGTCACTGATATTGGTACAAAAACAGTTTGCACAAGCAAGAGCACTATGTTAACTGTTTAATACTTACAATCTTCAGTAAGAGGGCAGTGAGAGCCCAGCTGTCACTGGCACTACAGCAAGACAACCTATGCTGAGCATGTCAGCTCCTGTCGGGACATTAACAGTTACCACTAGCAAGAGCACTAATGTACCACCCTTTGCTTCTCTGCGTCATCAAGACAATCTTAGTTTGAATCGATGGAGTACAGCCCAGTGGCGTGCTGAGTAATCGGGACAACCAGGAGTTTTCCCGGTGGGCTGCGCCATACCTGGGCCACTACGAGCGCAAAAATAATAAAAAATAAATAAATAACAGGATCTCAAAGCTTGTATTTATTACCCCCTATTGGCATTTAAAGGCTGCAGCAAGTAGCCTGGGGGCCGCTGTTTATTAACAACGCTACTAGGGACATACCATCATGTGGAACACCCCTGCCTGACCCCTCTTCTTTAGCCCGTTGGTTGAGTCCTGACTCTCTGCGGCCCAATCACTACAGAGGAGTTTTTTTTTTTTTTCCTCCCTTTATTGAACAAACGAGGTTTCATAGACAGTGCACTACTATGGAGGAGTGTTCGGGCTGTTGTCAAGTGAAAGCTAAAAAATGGACAGAAAAAGGCCAGGTGGGGATGAAAAAGCCAGGTTACGAAAAAGAAAGGCACTTGAGGAGGATGCAGCCAAGTGCGCGAAGCTTACTGATATTTTTTCAAGAAGAAAGACAGACGAGGGAAATGGTAAAAGTAGACCTTATCAATAAAGCTAATATTATTTTTGATTTTTTTTGTCAGATTCACTGCCATGACGCTGAGGTTGGATAAAACGTGATTATAATTATTGAAATGGAAATAAAGCATTTACTAGAAATCATGCATGATCATGTTATTATTACATGTTATGCAAAATTTGAAAACTAATTTTTCATGCTTATTTTTTTATTTGTAGCAACAAATCTGCAGAGTGAAAGTAGACCTGCTTCTGATGCTGATGTTAGGGAAGGAACAAGTGCAGATACAGACTGGAGTGGTAGGTGAAATGTGTACAGAAACAAGAAGTGTATTTGAATAATACAATAATGAACCATTCAGCACATAGAAAAAATATGTATGATGTACTAATGCTAATGCATGTGTTATGTTGCATAATAATTATTAATCTACTTATTGTACTGTAGTACTAAATCCTAATAGCATGAATGTAACTTTGTAGTGTCTGAGAAGCAAAAACCAAGCCAAGTTGATATAACTTCAACTGATGATAAGATTCTGAGCAAGGAGGAGCAAGCAGCACTGATACAGCTGAGTGCAGTGGTAGGTGACACAGCGTGTATATAAATATAATTGTCACATGATGCAATGCATGGAAATGTATTGATAACACACTAATGCATGACAAAGATGCTGACTGTACTAATCTTTTTCAATCATATAATTTTAATTCTGTAGTATCTGAGCAGCCAAAATGAAAGTGAGCCTACAGATGAAAATGCTGAGTTGAGTGCTAGGTGAAACAATGTTTCTCTCTAGCTGTGTTTAACATCTGAAATTCTACTTACAGTCCACTGTGTGTTTTATTGTATTGATGTTTTTCTTATTTATATATTTCATAGGGGATCCAAATGCTGAGAGTAGGGACAGTGGTCAGGGAGCAGTGCCTAAAGAGACTACAATTGTTCATCAAAACATCCCTCATGCACAGGAAGAGGAAGAGACTAGGGTAGATGAGACTGATCAGTTTGATTATTTTTCTCATCCACAACCCCAGGATTTAGTGAAGTTTTTCAGATACCATCCTCAGCAGCCCACAGAAGAAGCCATACTTGCTAAAGTTTTTCACACCAAGCATGACACAAACAGAAAGTGGTTGACCTATTCAGTGAAATCAAAATCACTATACTGCTCTGTATGTTTAGCATATGCACCAGCAACAACTGACATTTCCTTTATGAGGGGCATGAAAGCTTGGAAACATGTTCACCAATGAATTGAGGAGCATGAAAAAAGTAAACTTCACAGGGAGAGTGCTGATGCTTATTTCATGTTTTCTTAAAAGGCTGATGTAAAACATCTTCTCATGGGCAAGCAAACATCTTTACGTCATGAGCAAGTAAAGAAGAAACGCCAGGTGATGGAAAGAATCATTGATGTAATCAAAGTCTTAGGCAAATGCGGGCTCAGCTACAGAGGGCATAGAGCAGAAGCGGCTTATATGCTAGAGAATGTGGCTGTTAACCATGGAAACTTTTTGGAGTTGGTGTTACTTGTCAGTCGTTATGATCTGTGTCTTCAACAGCACGTTAACCATTGCATTGATCAGAGCAAAATACATCATGAGAGTGGGGCAAAGGGGAGAGGTTCACTTGTGACCCTAATGTCCAATAACACTGTTGGGAAAGTTGTGGATGCTCTCAGTCAGATGATAAAGAGTAAAATTGCAGATGAGGTTTGAGAGGCAGGGATGTTTTCCATCCAGATTGACACTACACAAGATATCACTTCAGCTGATCAGTGTGCAATAATTTTGAGATATGTGACAGATGTAGTTCATGAAGTTTGGTTGGTATAGTTAACTGTGAAAAGTCCACTGGCAAATATTTTATTGATTTGCTAAAAAACACTCTGCTCAAGCTTAACCTTGACATAAGAAAATGTGTGGGCAACTCCACTGATGGTGCTGCAAATATGCAAGGGTTCTATCAAGGATTTTCAGCCTTTTTGTCTCAGCAGTCCCCTTCACACGTCTGGTGCTATGCACATGTCCTTAATCTTGTGTTGTCAGATGCAACAGGTAGTGTTATTGAAAGTCCGTCCCTCTTTTCTTTGCTTAAAGGAAAAGTTCGGTTCCTGCAGCTTTTACATTGTTTATAGAATGAAGAACAACAATATACTCACCCAGAAGGCTTTCCTGATGCAAACAGTGCTTCAGGAGATATTTAGATCCAAAATCGAGCAGCGGACACCGATATAATGGTAGCCCGTAGGGCATAGATCGCCACTCCTAAAAACTGCATTAATCGTCCAAAAAGTCATGTTTTTCACCAATATTCCATCATGATTCGCTCCGAATGTACGGCCATTGCAGTCTGTGTCTCTCCACACAGCGCTGTGTGGCTGAACTGACGAGTTTGTTTACAGGCCCTTTGCGCATGCGCAGTGCGGCTCATTGTTTCAGGGGAAGACCGGCAGCTACAAATCAACTTTCTTCTTCCAGTTTTGTGCAAAATGGATGAATATCTATGGGATGAAGATGTTGTGGAGGAGGACTTTGAATATGATGGACGTCCTCACAGTTTGGAGCCACAGTATACAGATAAGGAGCTCATAGAAAGGAGGAAGCGATCGCAACGCTCCAGAGAGTACTGCGCATGCGCGAAGGGGACGTAAACAAACTCGTCAGTTCAGAGGTTAGTTCAGCCACACAGCGCTGTGTGGAGAGACACAGGCTGCAATGGCGGTCCATTCGGAGCGAATCATGATGGAATATTGGTGAAAAACATGAGTTTTTGGACGATTAATGCAGTTTGTAGGAGCGGTGATCCATGCCCTACAGGCTACCATTATATCGGTATCCGCTGCTCGATTTTGGATCTAAATATCTCCTGAAGCACTGTTTGGATCAGGAAAGCCTTCTGGGTGAGTATATTGTTGTTCTTCATTCTATAAACAATGTAAAGGCTGCAGGAACCGAACTTTTCCTTTAATGATATTGCGGTTTTTCTAAGAGAATTGTACAAGAGAATGCAAGTGTGGGAGGAGGTCAGTAAAGACAGCTGCCACAGGAGACTCATTCCTATAGGAGAGACCAGGTGGTGGGCTAAAGATCAAGCTCTGACCAAAGTTTTTGGAACCTATGGCAATCCACAGGACGCACTATATGTTGACCTTCTGCTAACTTTGGAGTCAGTTTTGCGAGACAGTACAATGAGGCCAACTGTTAGGGCCAAAGCGAAGGGCTTCCTGGACACACTTTTAAAGTATGAGTTGCTTCTTACAGCACAAACATTCCTTCGTGTTTTTCACCATACATCACCACTGTCCAAGTCTTTGCAAACACAGGGGATGGACATTTTGTCAGCACATCGGCTTGTTGAGGGGACACAGGACAGCATTAAGGAATGCTTGAGAGATTTTGAGGGAGTAAAATGTGCTCATTTGCAGTGGGCAAATGAGAGGCTCCACGAGGCTGAGTGTGATCTTGAGGTGCAAGCTGAGCTTCCACAGAAGCGTGTAAGGAAAAAGAGAAGGATGCCTGGGGAGCTCCAAGAGGATGAGCCTGTTGCCTCCTCTTATGCTGCTTTTGAGGTTAATGTTCACAGTGTAATTTTGGACACTGTGTCAGGAAGCCTTGAGAAGAGGTTTGCTGCAAATGGTAAACTGGCACCGGATTTTGCTTGTCTTGACCCAAAAAACTTCCCACAAATAAAGAGGGATGGACTGCCTAGCTCATCTTTCCAGCAGATTAGCAGCTGTCTCATTGCTTTTGATGAAAGTGCTACAGTGAGTTCACTGCAGGCAGAATTGTCCAGTCTGGCAACTCAGTGGGAGAGGTTGAAGAAATCTCCTCTTCAAGGGCGTCAGTTTGTTTTAAAAAGTGGCAGGGACAGCTACCGGTACAAGTGACTTTTAAGAAGTGCTTTGTGATCAGGGGTGCTGCTAGGGATTTTAGCCCCAAGATAAGAAATGTGACTAGGCCTATGGCCGGCCATAAGGCCGGCGAAAAATTTTGATACTGCTTTACAAAAAATTTTAGTGATATTTTGACTACCATCCCTTTATTTGTGAAAAGAACAACATGACAGCTACTTGGTTGGGGAAGCACTGAAAATACAATGAAATTCATTTAGATTTTATTTTTTGCTGCAAGACTGATACTCTATATTCCAAAAACCCATCTCTTCATTTAAATACTTGAACATAAAATTCTCTTTAGAATAATTAGAAGACAAAAACAACCTAAAATACAAAATAACCTCTTCCTTTAAAATGAAATGCAAGTTTAATCTGTGGAGAAAACACCATCAAAGACAAAATGGCCAATTGTCTTTTATGATATATTGTAATTTGAACATTCAGCCCCACATGCAGGTTTAATTTATTTCCAATACTGTAGGCTCACAGGTGATGACATTAGATTTGTGGTGGAAAAAATACATATATGAGGCTATGTGGTTTTTGCTTTATAACCTCCTGATTTCCAGAAAATGTAAACATTTCTCAGACTGGATTGAGAGCAGTCACCCAATCTGACCACAAATGTCTCTGTTCCTGCTGCAGAGTCCAAACTACTGACCAAACATTAGACTTCAGAAGCGGATGCTTTTTAAGTCATTAGAATCTTTATAAAATAAAATACATACAACAGGCTTTTTTAATTTCAGAAAGATATTTTATTCACTAATGTGTTTTTCTCCATTATAATCTTTGAATGTAACACACAGCTGCATTAAGTTACATTAATTCTTCTTTTCATACCTTTCTTGTTTTTAGGCTGGAAACATTTATTATTATTATTATTGTTTTTCAGGCCTAATTATTCGAGGAAAATACTGCCATGTGTGGATAATCATGACCTCTTCTTCTTCTGTGGTGTTATTATATGGGATAATCACAGCAAGCAAATAAGTTTTCTAACTCACCCAGGTATTATCAGAAGAAAAAGCACACTCTGGGTCGGAGCTTCAACTTGGCGAAATTGAAAAATTATAGTAGCAGCAGGTTTTTTTATCCTCACGGAGGTCTGCATCGTCTCTCTGGACGAATGCGGGTGGTGCGTTCAGGAGCGTCGGAATTTTCTATACTACCGAAATAACTGGGATTACAGTGGTTTACACGTGAAGGATTTGTGTGTAGACAAAATGACCTCTGACAGAAAGTGGGGGGGACACATCCCCCCCTCCCCCCTAAACTGACGCCTATGCTCCTCTTGAAAGTTATACTGTCAGAACAGGCATTGAGAAGGCACTGAGTGGTCAGGAGGGGGACACTAATGGTGGTGAACCACAGATTGAAATTGAGAGAAGTGTTTGTAACTCATGCAGAAACTGTCCTGTTTGTGTTTATTTGGTGCTCAGTCAGTACAACCTATTCACAGACGCCTGCCATGTGATTTGGCTTGCCTGTAAATATTTGCTAACCCTATCAATATCTCAGGTTGCATGCGAAAGAACCTTTTCAACATTAAATTTTGTGAAGAACAGGTTGCGGAGCACACTCCACCAGGAACACTTGGAGGCATTTATGCTGATGTGTACAGAGAAAGAAACACTAATGGCACTTGATAGTGATGCCATCATTGATAAAGTTGCTCAAGCTAGTGCACTTCTAATACAACAGTTGATGTTCTAGTAGTTTCATTTGGTTGTTATATGTATGCTGAATATTTGTTAAGAAGACTCACTTAATCAGGAACTGTTCAATGTTGAGAGTATCCATTTTATTTAGCACTCAGGTATTTTATTTTATTTATTTATTTATTTTATGTTTTTGGGCATTTTGTGCCTTTATTGATAGGAGAGAGACAGTGGATAGGGTTGTGAAAGGGGGAGAGAGAGTAGGGGAAGACACTCTGCAAACTGGTCACGGGCAGAATTCAAACCTGGACCAGCAGAAGCAAATACATGGGGAGCCTGGTTGCTAACCACTCCGCCAAACCAGCACCCCAGGTATTTTATTTTAAATAAAATACCTACCTATCTTTTGTTTTCTTGTATTTTTGTTTACATGAATGGTTTTTTATTATTTAAAAAAGTTAATTTATTTTGTTAATAAATTATCTTATTTTATTGTCTTATGATAAATATATTTGAACTTTCATTTTTATGTAATTTTCCTTCTTAATTAAATATATTTTTTGCTGATTGGATCCTCTAGATAGATAAGCAGATGAATGAATTATAAGTTGAGTAATAATACACTTAGACTATCACTTTGACTTTTGACCTTTCACGTCATATTTTGAGCAGGCAGTTTGTAAACCAGCTATGTCGGGTCCTGAGTCCTGTGTGTCAACAAACAAACATTTTCTGTTCTGGCGTTGTACAAAGCAAAGCAGTTAATTGTAGGAAGAGAAAAGAGCCGTGCCTGTGTTCTCTTCATCATCTATCATGGAATTATGTTGCAAAACTTGCATGGATTTGACGAGTCTTAATGTCTTTATTCTGGACTGATGGCGCGGCGTGGGGCTCTCTAATTAACAGAAAGGGATTATTCAATCAATTAGGCTAACTCACACTTTACTGGATGCTTTAAAAAAAAACGGAAAAAAAAAATGGCAGTTGCAATAAAGGTAACTTTCTCACGACATGTCACATTGCCAGCACATAATTTCATTCATTGTAACTAAAGGCTGTATCCGCTGAACACCCCTGAGTTGTTAGCAGTCCAAATCGGCGCATCAGTATAATTTTATGTTCGTGTGAGTAAAAATGTGTGTGGCATCTGTATATACAGTGGAAACTATTATCAATAGTGTGTGTACAACAAGTGTTCTGACTATGGAGATGCATCTGGCTGAGATTATTACTATTTGACCGTAGCCCAAATGAAAGACTAATCTATCTCACAGGTGGAATCGATCACACAACCTTTGACACATAAGGTACTCGCGCTACTCATTGAGCTAACTTGTTGACAATGTGTGGGCCGGTAAAAATCATCAAGTCCCGGGACGAAAAGACGTCCCAGCATGCCCCTGGTACAGTCTATCTAAGTCTACACAGTTTAGGGTTCAATTTAACTAGGATTTGTAAGGAGACTGGCTATGGCAACTCTATTTAGAGCATAATGAACCCCTGACCATAGTAAGAGACACTGACCAAAAATTTAGTAGGAAAAAGCATTGAGTGTATTGTCAAGATTTTAACCCTTCCTACTTAATGACTTGACCAATGGAGTTATCTCAAAACATGGACATAAACAAGAACACATAAACAGGAAAAAAATAAAAAATGATAAATCAGTGTGAACAGTTACATTAACCTCTGTTGCTTATAAGTCTTTAGTCTCAATACTGTTTAGTTTGAGGTTTAAGTGCACTTCTTCAGTTTTTTTAAAGTCAGTTTTTTTTAGAATCAGGCCTGATCCAAAAGAAAAAAAGTCAAAAAAAAAGGAAAAAAAGTCTGAGATCTCAGATTAAATAAAAAAATATATATATGAAAATCCTCCAAAAAAAAAAAAAAAAAAAAAAGAAAAGGGAATCCAGTTTTTGTTGTCCTACCAACCTCCTGGGAAATAGGTGGCGATCAGATCCGAAGCGTCCTTCGCAAACCCCTCAGGTGGCATTCAGTCCGTGGATCGTACAGCTCCGTTTTTTAAATGATTCCATCAACAACAAAAAAAAACAGCTTGCAGAAAACATGAAGGGCAAATACTCAATGTACAAAATAAAATTTTAATCCACCTTAAATGAATTACCCGCATTTCATTTGTATTCCAAAACACAAATAATGTCTTTAAATCAACAATGTTGTTTTATTTCAAAAGTCAAAATTACTGGCCAATATGTACATTTTCTTTTTTTTTTACATAAAAACGAAATAGCACAAAAAATGACCAGTGGAACAAATAAGGGGAAAAATTGAACATATCAGGTCCACTGCATTAATATGCACGTGTTAGCTTACTGCCTTTGCTGGTACCTCGGAGTGCACACACTCTTATCGGCCCTCTGTGATAGGCTACAGCGGGGCACTCTGCTAACTGTCCAATGTGAAGGTAAAGGCTAATGCCACTCCTTCCTAAAACGGGAAAGTTGTCGCAGCCTCTGGAGGACGAACAACTCGCAACTCCGCCTTTGTAGTCTCAAGGCTGCCAGTGACAGTCCTTTTAGTCAAATGCTATTCCAGCTCTTGCGATCAGCAGTTGACCTGCGCAAGCGAAAAGATTCAAGGGAACGAGAGCCTGGATGACACCCATAGTTATACCTGCTACGGTTCATCCGAGGTCACACGTGACTTTGTTGATGTTAGTACTCGACCTGCGCTTGTGGGAGATGGAGACATCCAGTGAGAAGAACTGCCTCTGGCAGTCCGGTAGGGGGGAAATAAAACTGCAACACACAACTCCCAATATACACATGCCAGTAAGAAAAAGAAGAGGCTGAAAGTCACTTATAATAGGCAAATCTGGCAACTTTTTTCCTATGTCTGTCAACAGCGCAGCTCCTGCTTGGTGTCTGACTGAGTGAGGCAAGTTGGATAACAGCTGCTTGACATTGTTGCAAAGTAATGCACCACATTTCACTGTTGGTAACAGTAATGGCACTGCAGCGCATGAAAAAGTAATTAATTAGAAAACTTGTTACTTGAAACAAAATAACTGTGTTAGTAGTGCTGTTATTTCTAAAGCTGTTAGTCCCAACATTGCTCAGAGGTGACCAAGATGATGATGATGTTTGTTTTATCAGGGTGAACAGATCAGACTCTACTGACAGCAGTTTGTCCATGAAGAGTGACTGGTCTTTAAATCGTCTCATTGGCTTTAAGATGAACCCACTTGCTTGGCACAGGTGAGAATTCAGAAAAAGACATTTGACCTCCATGTTTGAGTCACTCAGAGGTGACCAAGATGATGATGATGTTTGTTTTATCAGGGAGAAGAAATCAGACCCTCCTCAGCCTAGCATTGCGTCCATGATTATTGAACGCTCTAAGCTGTCTCAGCGTGTAATCAGAGGTAAGACCTTCACTCTGAAAATAAACTATTAGCAGTCAGTCACACTCATCAACTCATTTTTCCCAGCTGCCCTGAATACATCTGGTTGAGCCGCAGTTTGTCTGAGGTCAGCAGATGCTCATAGTCTACCCAGACTGCAGGTGGAGGGTCAAAGTTCACAGTCAGTGAAACCACAGCAATGCATCATGACAGGAGCTGCTGCTTTACCTGCAGGACAGTTTTCCTGAAGATCATGAACAGGCTTTACTGAGTCTGTGGACCAACATCTCTGTGAGCAGATCCTCTCACATATGAAGAGTGCAGATCCTTTGAGCTGATAAAACACTGACCAAACTGTCTCCTTACATGATCTTTACTCAGTCTGAGGATGGAGGCATTCTCATGTGCTCTCAGTCTCCTGTTTAAACTATTTAATTCCTTTAGTTCTAACATGATATTATTTTGGATTTGCTGACCTCAGCACTTTGTTCAGAAGGGAACATGATGACATGGTAAATGTGTAACTGTGCAGAGGACTGAAACTAAGAAAAGTTTTCAGGATTACTGTTTTAGAATTTGGATTAAGGCACAAACATGGCTGATTTTGCAAAGACTGTAAAGTTCTTCAGGACTGATTTTTCTCTTCTGAGTAAACTCTGATTTACTGCTGATGGATATAAGATCAGACTGAACCCCGGGGAGGATGTTTCATCAGGATGGAGGAGATTTATTGAGCTCCACTGTTGTTGTCAAACTCAATGCTCTTCCAGATGTTTGGATAGAGCTCTTGATTTGGTTTGCTCATTCAAATCTTGATAACAGGAGGGTGTAGTTGTGCTTTTTTGGTGGATGTGGGTGTTTCCATAGACATGCAGCCTTATTGTTTAGTCCTCTGATCATAATAACAAAGTTTGATTGTAGGAGATGAATATGTATGAATTACGATTCTGTTATCTCCTTGGATATGATGATGGAACAGGTCTGTCAGAGATTTAAATGTTGTTGTAGTTTCTGATTGAACTTGATGGACCTGGATGGTGAGGTGGTTCACTGGGCAACATGAACATTTAAAAGTGGATCTTCACTGCACAAAGATCATGACCCCTGATTTATGAGATCTCCTATAATATGATATTCATAACCACAATGTTTGAATAAAAATATACTTTTGGTTAAATGAGAAGATGTGAGCAGCCCCTCTGTGACAACAGGACTTTGTCTAGGATCCAGACTTTAATGTCATTTGTCGGTCTTCCCTCAGAACATGAAGCCTCAGTGTGTCGACGCAAACTCAAGTCCAACCTGAAGCAGAAGTTCCAGACCGTGTTTGAGGGGATCGCTAAAGCAGGAACCCAGACCCTGCTGAACCAGATCTACACAGAGCTCTACATCACAGAGGGAGAGGCTGGAGGGGTCAATGAGGAACATGAGGTCAGACAGATAGAGGCCACATCCAGGAGACCAGAGAAGACCATCAGAGGAGAAGACATCTTTAAGGGACCACCTGGAGAAGATGGACCAATCAGAACAGTGATGACGACAGGTGTGGCTGGCATTGGTAAAACAGTCCTCACTCAGAAGTTCACCCTGGACTGGACTGAAGACAAAGTCCACCAGGACATACAGTTCATGTTTCCATTCACCTTCAGAGAGCTGAATCTGCTGAAGGAGCAGAAGTTCAGCTTGGTGGAGCTTGTTCATCACTTCTTCAGAGAAACCAAAAAAGCAGGAATCTGGAGGTTTGAGGAGTTCCAGGTCTTGTTCATCTTTGATGGTCTGGATGAGTGTCGGCCTCCTCTGGACTTCCACCAAACGAGAATCCTGACTGATGTCACAGAGTCCACCTCAGTGGATGTTCTGCTGACCAACCTCATCAGGGGGAACCTGCTCCCATCTGCTCACCTCTGGATAACCACACGCCCTGCAGCAGCCAATCAGATCCCTCCTGGATGTGTTGACATGGTGACAGAGGTCAGAGGGTTCACTGACCAGCAGAAGGAGGAGTACTTCAGGAAACGGTTCAGAGATGAGGAGCAGGCCAACAGAATCATCTCCCACATCAAGAAGTCCAGAAGCCTTCACATCATGTGCCACATCCCGGTCTTCTGCTGGATCACTGCCACAGTCCTGGACCATGTGCAGAAGACCAGAGAGGAAGGAGAGCTGCCCAAGACCCTGACTGAGATGTACATCCATTTCCTGGTGGTTCAGTCCAAAGTGAAGAGCATCAAGTATGATGGAGGAGCAGAGACTGATCCGCACTGGAGTCGAAAGAGCAGGGAGATGATCCGGTCTCTGGGTAAACTGGCTTTTGAGCAGCTGCAGAGAAGAAACCTGATCTTCTATGAAGCAGACCTGAGAGAGTGTGGCATGGACATCAGAGCAGCCTCAGTGTACTCTGGAGTGTTCACACAGATCTTTAAAAAGGAGAGGGGACTGTACCAGGACAAGGTGTTCTGCTTCATCCATCTGAGCGTTCAGGAGTTCCTGGCTGCTCTTCATGTCCATCTGACCTTCATCAACTCTGGAGTCAACCTGATGGCAAAACCTTCAACCTCAAAAAAATCTACAATGACACAGCTGCACCAGAGAGCTGTGGACCAGGCCTTACAGAGTCCAAACGGACACCTGGACCTGTTCCTGCGCTTCCTCCTGGGTCTTTCTCTGCAGACCAATCAAAACCTTCTACGAGGTCTGATGACACAAACAGGAAGTAGCTCACAGACCAATCAGGGAACAGTTAAGTACATTAAGTCAAAGATCAGTGAGGACGTGTCTGCAGAGAAGAGCATCAATCTGTTCCACTGTCTGAATGAACTGAATGATCATTCTCTGGTGGAGGAGATCCAACAGGCCCTGACATCAGGACGTCTCTCCACAGATAGGCTGTCTCCTGCTCAGTGGTCTGCTCTGGTCTTCATCTTACTGTCATCAGAGGAGGACCTGGACGTGTTTGACCTGAAGAAATACTCTGTTTCAGAGGAGGCTCTTCTGAGGCTGCTGCCAGTGGTCAAAGCCTCCAGCAAAGCTCTGTAGGTGCTCCTACCTGTACAGGTTATGTCAGATTTATGTGATTTTACAAGAATGATCATCATCTGTCTGCTCTTTATGTTCCTATGATTTCTTTCTCAGGCTGAGAGGATGTAAACTGTCAGAGAGAAGCTGTGAAGCTCTGTCCTCAGTCCTCAGCTCACAGTCCTCTGCTCTGAGACACCTGGACCTGAGTGATAACGACCTGCAGGATTCAGGAGTGAGCCGACTGTGTGCTGGACTGAAGAGTCCAAACTGCAGACTGGAAGCTCTCAGGTGAGAAAACATCAAGACCCTCATGCACAAAACGGTGTGTACAAACAAAAAAAAGACCGTGGAAATGTGTGGTGCCTCACGTCAACTTCATGGCTGGTGTACAAACGTTTGTACTGCTGTTTCTCCTTTGGTGACACTTAGAGGTGATGATGGGAAACTGTTAAACAGTCTAAATAAATGTGAGAGCGATTAGTCCTCAGAGACACAAGAACAATTAACACATAAACAATTAACACACCCACGTGTCTGCAGTTACTTGAGTAAAAGTAGTGCCGAAAATACCGTTTAACTCAACAGCATCTTTAGCAGTGTGAGACATTGTCAGTGTTGCATTACAAAGAGATTGTGTGTTCAGAGATAAAGAGGATTTACTGACAATTGTCTTAAAATAATCCCTGGGCATTGAGCATGTGCACCCCCAATTCTGCCTGTCTTAGCAGCTTAATTACTTATCAGTGGTTGAAGTTAGTGACTTGCTGTTTTTTGCTGATTAAACTACAGCTTGAGATCTTTTTCACAAGCCCCTGATTGTCTGTAGTGTAGTCATCTTAATAACCCCGTGTGTAAAAGTGTGAAATTTCTTTGTGGCAGACAAAGGGTAGGAATCACACTGGAGAAGCATCATACGTCCGTGGGAATGCAACTGGTTGCTCAACAACGCCACCCTGGGAGTTTTAACCAGGGAATTATTGTGTTCTAATAAAGACACACAGGTTCAAATACCCAGGCTGAGATGTGGTTGAAGTTAAAAAAATAATCAATTTTCTAAGCAATTTAAAACCAAATACATAATAAAATCATCCACACAGGAGGAGGGGGAACCCCATCAGGAGCTGATGCTTACAGGGTGGACTAGCTAGTGTCAAGGAAGGGGAGAGACAACAAACAAAACTAAACTTAAAATCACCCCCACACACATGACCTTCAGTGAATAAACCCACATCACAGGAAGCACAGCACACAAAACAGGAAGGAGAACACCGTCACCCAATTACCAGCACCACCACCACTGGCCTTCAGCCCTGAAAGGGAAAAAAAGAACAAATTAGTGGGATTGCAACTACAAACTCAAAAAGAGGAAACAAAACAGAACAAATAAGAAACTAACCATATATACTTAAAAGGCTAATAAACTCAGTAAAGTAAACAGAACATAAAAAATGTCTGCCCACCTAGAGCATAACCCACAAATTTAATCAACCAACAGGACAAATGAAATAAACAATCAAAATAATCAATATCAACTACAAACTGTTGGAAAAAACTTGTACAATTAACCCAAATGTATTGGGAGAGAGACATTTAGACCCTAAACAAACACTGCCAAGTCAGCCAGCGAGTGGAAGCAGCGAGCAGCCATACCTGTCAGTTGCAGACGACCTCTGACCCGGAAGTGGTGCATCAGGGGAGAGCGCAATGGAGAAAACGGAGAGCCACAGTGGTAGTGGCAAGCAATCATGCATAGAGAATAAATCACATTATTTCGATGCTGCTACATTTTAATCAGCCTCACCTTTTCTCCCCAGTGCACTTCTGTGCTGATTCACAACAGTCTTTGATCCATGTTGGCAGTGTATAAGATTAATGAATGGAAACTTTAAATTAAGTTTACTGTGATCCCCTCTGTGATATGCTGGCATGTTTAAATGTAAATTCCGAAGGCTTCAAACCAAATAATACCAAACATACAGCATTTACACATTAACCTCTAATCAAGAGGCTGACAATTAAGTCTGACCTCAGGCCAAATTCTTCAGTCACTTTATGTCAGACCAGGTCAAAATCAGAGGTTAATAGAGATGATTATGGTTAACTAATACATAAACAGGGGAGTGACAAGAGAAAGTGAGAGATCACTGGGGTGATCGACAGGAAACGCCATTACTCACAGAATAAGTGACAAAAAATTAATCATACTTCTTTACGCTCTACATTCCAGATTGCGAGAGAATCCCTCCTCTCTTTGGTGAAAGTTTGTTCCCTTTGGTCTCAGTGGAGCTGGAGGTAGCATTGTAGCTTCATTTGGGCATTCAGCAGCTTCTCTTTAAAATCCATCCAAGAAGGTAGCTGTGATGCGTTCAATTAAATTTTGTTTCTGCTTTGCGAAGGGACTTGAGACCCATCCAGCACCTTTATCAGGGTACTGTTTTCTTCAGTCTGCAGTGTGTTCTAACTGGTTTTCTTTATGCTGTAACAGTGACAACATCAGAAGAGACGTGTCCCAGCCTCTAACTAGCTCTTTGTCTTTAAGAGATGAGGTAAAAGGAAAAGTTCGGTATATTCAGCTTTCACATTGTTTATAGAATGAAGTAGAACAATATACTCATCCAGAAGGCTTTCCTGATCCAAACAGTGCTTCAGGAGATATTTAGATTCAAAATCGAGCGGCAGACACCTGTATAATGGTGGCGCATAGGGCATTGGGCATATAGCGCTGCTCCTAAAACTGCATTAATCGTCCAAAAACTCATTTTTTTCACCAATATTCCATTATGGTCCGTTCGGGCTACTCCTCCACGCCAGTCTGTGTCACTCTAGACATGTTTTTGTGACTGTGCTGACCTCTGCACTGAAGAAGAAGAGCGCTTGCCCCGCACATGCACAGTGCGGCTCATTGTTTCAGGGGAAGACAACCGGCTACACAACAGCTTTTTTCGTCCAGTTTTGTGCAAAATGGACAAATGTCTATCGGATGAAGATGTTGTGGAGGAGAACTTTGAATATGATGGGTGTCCTTACAGTTTCAAGCCAGAGTTTACAGATGAGGAGCTCATTGAAAGGAGGACGCGGAGGCAGCGATCCAGAGAGTACTGACAGGCACGGAGGAATACGCTCTTCTTCTTCAGCTCAGAGGTCAGCATGTCTGGACTGACACAGACTGTAATGGAGGAGTAGCCCGAACGGACCATAATGGAATATTGTTGAAAAAAATGAGTTTTTGGACGATTAATGCAGTTTTAGGAGCGGCGCTATACATGCCCCGTGTGCTACCATTATACGGATGTCCGCTGCTCGATTTTGGATCTAAATATCTCCTGAAGCACTGTTTGGATCAGGAAAGCCTTCAGGGTGAGTATATTGTTCTTCTTCATTCTATAAACAATGTGAAAGCTGTGGAGACCGAACTTATCCTTTAAGGCTGTGGCCATCAACTTAGCGGTTATATTTTCCAGATCAGTGGGACTTGTGTCCTGAATCATAGTCCCGTAGCCTTAGGGATGGGCACCTTTTACATTTGAACCGATACCATACCGATGCCCGGTACCTGGGAATCAGTATCAGTACTCAACGGTACCAATTTTCGGTACTTTTGCGTGTGTTTATGGGGTAATAAATATTAATTTGTTTAATATTAAGATCTCTGCTGACGTCATAACGCTATTGCTGTGCTGCGTTCAAGTCCGGTATGGAAATTCAGCTACTCTACCCAATAGTATGCCTGCTTCTTCCACTCCCTCACAGTCACAAGGATGCGTTTAGGTACCTAAACATGGTACCATTTGTTTTTACGTGAATCGGTACTCAGTAGTACCTACAGAATTCTGTCTGTACCTCTTAAAGTACCTAATTTGGTACCCATCCCTACATAGACTTGTATCAGCTGACGAGTCATTTCCATGAACACTGTTCTGACGTCCAGGGGGTCTCTCTGACTGGACTTTCTTCAGTCTGACATAGTTGGTTAGTTTGGAACTACAGGAAAGAGTGTGTGTAGAATATATGTAGATGTTGGTTAAGTTCTGTTAAGCTAAGTTGGAAATGCAGAGTGTCAGTTAAGACTATCGCGTTGGACTCTATGATGGAGCTGCAGCAGAGCTGAAGCTGATGGGATCAACATCCTATCAGCCAATCCAAAAGATAGCACTGTTGTATCTGGGTAAGACACAGTCAATCTGACTGCAGTGAACGCATACTGCACACACATGACAGGTGTGCTTTATCACATGAGTACAGTAAGTTACCTCATAATTTGATTTTATAGCCCTTTATTAATTAAATTAATTATTGTACAAAAGAAAAATGAGAGCGTATTCTTATACTTTCTCTGCACCAACCATTACACAGTAAAGCAAAGTCTAATCTCAGTGAAATGCAAACTGTGGCTACCAGGCGTCAGGTAAAATCAAAATCATCAATATTTAGCTCGTTAACTTAAAGCTATGGTCTACGATTTGGAAGCTTTGTACATATTAATAACACCGTTTATAAGGCTGTTATGGTCCTATGGTCCTATCTACACAGTATAAAGACCAAAAAGAACGAAAAAAATCCATTCAGTATATCCGCTGAAAAGCTGCATACTAGCTGACCAATCAAACCTAAGAACCTGCGACTATTAATTGGTCCGTGAGTTGGTCTGTGAGTCCATCCAATCCTCATCTCCCTCACTACGCAGCGTCATGCTCATGGTCCCGCCTCCTCCCCTCTACCTCTGGTGAGCAGCTGGCAGCGTTAGCTACTGAACTATCATGGAGCCGGAAAAGCCTAGCGCCGAGACCGAAGCTGCCTCCCTCTCCCGCGGGGCCCAACGGAGCTCTGCCCGCGGGTTGAGGCCTGTTAGCAGGCTAACGGCTAACGAATATCCTCAGCCGGCCGTCAGACCTTCAGCATCGGCCGTTTCGCCCCTGGTTGATCAGGTAATGGCTTTGTTTACTACAGTGGGAGATGTCTGCTGAATAACTCTGGTTAGTTTGTGCCTGTACGGGCTAATAACTTGTAGGGGAGCGGGTTAGCCTGTTAGCCGCTAATCGTTTGCACTGTAAGCTGAGCTGGGGAGGACAGGCTGAGAAAGATAAATCCTCCCCCACACTCGGCTCCGCTCTGGCGGCGCCAGACCCGCATTGCCGCCGGTCCAATTGAAATGGCTACTGCTGTGTGTTACAAGGGGGATGTCTGTCGTGTTTGATACTTTCAGTTGAGCTGAGCTGTTTTTGATTGAGTTTGCTGCTGATATATTGTGCTAGTCGCTCGTAGCTCTGCCGGAGGGGGCTTTATGAGGCGACACGAGCTGGGGGCGGGATCTTGGAACACGGAGGGGAGAGGTGAGGGAAGGGGGGCAGGCTGCGGTTTCAAATCGTAGACCCTAGCTTTAATAGTTATCCTTAAATCATGAGAGATGTTTGGCTATAATTGAAATTAAACCTGTACAGTTTAAGTTTGAAGAGCATGGTCAAATGTTGGAGGTAAATATAATAAAAAGAACAACCCAAATGAAGACATGCAGAGTGAATGAAGGAAATACAAATTTAAAATGAATTAGATAATAAATAAGAAACACAATTTCTGATGCTTCAAATAACATCCAAACACATTCTTCTCCAGTGGGACAGATGAAACTATCTGTAGTTTAGAGCTCAGACTTGAGTCTTTAGAGCACACTGGAGAGTTTAAAGGATGAGGATGAAGAAGTCAAAGTGTTGATGTGATGAAGGTCTGATGGTTCTGATTCAAACTTCATCATCTTCATGATTCAACTCCTTCACATCCTGTTGAGATGTCCGGCTGATATATGAGCCCAACATTTAGACAGAAATGTTCAGATCTGTGATCCTGATGATGAACTCTGGAGCTCACATCTGCCAACTCCAACATGATGATGAAGATATTGGACATCCCTACTTATCTGAAATGTTATGACAGGAGTCAGAGCAGCAGCTGATTGGCTCTGCTGAGCAGACTGTGTGATGTGGACACATCTGATTGGATCCTAAAGTTTTTCTCTTCATTCTCTCTTCTTTATTCAGACTGTGCTGGTGCAGTTTGTCAGAGATCAGCTGTTCTTCTTTAGCCTCAGCTCTGAAGTCCAACCCCTCCCATCTGAGAGAGTTGGAGCTGAGCAACAACAAACTTCCTGATTCAGGAGTGAAGCTGCTGTGTGATTTTCTGCAGAGGTCAAACTGTAGACTGGAGATTCTGGGGTAAGTTCATGTTTTCTCTGTTTCTATTGTACATCTTCTGTGTGTGATTATTAACTGAAGCATCTTCATGTCCAGATGTTTGACTGATCATATGTAGGGATGCATGATGGTGGATTTTTGCCGATATCTGATCTGCTGACATTTTACCTTCTTTGAGCTCCTTATAATATGTGGATGAGACTCATGAAAACTACCACACTCAGGTTCAGAAATGATGATTTTCTGCGAGTAATTTTTTTTTTTTTTCCGTTGTTGTTTTTTTCTGTATGTGAAAAGTAGGAGTGTTTAGGATCTCAGCTCAGGATTGAAAGAACTCCAAGGCTAACATTAATTTTCCAGACTCTGAATCATTTCTGGCCTCGTCATTTACATTACTGACTGACTTATCCTTGCTCAAAGCAGTCCAATCTACAAGTATTTAGAATGTTTAACGCTGTTTCCAACATAAATAACATTCCTAATGTTAAACTTGTATAAATAATAGTTGCCTGCACCTCATTTTTGTCATGTGTCACACCTCTAAACTTTCCCTAAAAATCTACACGTGTGTTTTTGCTAAAACCGTTGAACACTGGTTTCTGTCACTTATTCTGTGTCCTTGGAACAACCTGTAAATCATTTTTGGTTATTTTATGGCAAAATTTCTGTTTTAAGGATAAATTCTCTCACTTCTTATGGCTGTACTACCAGATCCATAGGAGCAGCAGCAAGATTGGCAAATGCTACCTACAGAAAACAAATGACCTTTTCATCACTGACCAGGATCAGTTGAAAATGTATCATTTAAAAGCTAATATCATTTCTAATCATTCTCTTCTGCTTCATGTAATGCACATCCATGCCTCTTTAATTTGATCCCCCATTGCCACATGTTTAGGCATTTTTAGACCATCATTTATGACTCTTAGAGTTAAATCAGGAAACGACAAACATTTCAAGCAAAACAGCAACTATTTCTTTATTTCCCCCATTTTCCCTCCAAACAATAAATCTGAATACATTATATATTTCCGGCCTTGTGCAGCTTTTCTTGCACATAATTTGCCTGATTTTACAAACTTGTAAGTTTAGTTTGTTTGGTTGTTCTGGCCTTTTAATTTTTCTCTGAGTCATATCTTACTTTTTCGTACATTTTTTTCAGTTTGATCTTTTTTTATATAATTCTTCTCCTTATTTTTTATTCATGGTTGTCTCTTTTTTCTCATTTTTTTACCAACAAAGAAATTATTCCCCTTGGAGATCTTTCATTCATGTCAATCAGGAATGACCAAAATTGAATGAACAAGTATTTATTATACAGTTAGATATGAATGAAAATGTGTAGTGTCTCTGGTTAGAATCTCTTTTGGCACTTAGACTCCATCGTGTTGTCTTGGTGTACTTCAGGGGTACTGAGGGCGAATGAGAGATCGGATAAAAAATAATGAGACAGTGGACGAACAGATGAGATGAAGCCTTACCTTTGCAGATGATGCAGACTTCTAAGAGATGATAGTCTAACCTTTGCACAAGAGGATTTGTAAAATATAACTGCATCAGACACAAACAATGTCAATATTAATTCTGTAATGATGCAGAGATGATTTCTTTTAACCCAACACATCTTGTCCGAAGAACTAGGCAATGCCATAATAAAGTGACATCCTTCATGTGAGCCCTGCAGGTAAGAGACCGAGTTCTAGAACTGACCTTCACATGAACCTGTATGACTGACCCTCAGCCATGAAACCCCAGAATCTGAACTTGATACCCTGAAGTGGGGTCCGACAAGATAACTTGTTTGACATGATGAATAACATGCAGAATGCTGACTCTAAACAAATGACACGATATAGAAGCTAAGATTTATGCAGTGTTAAAATTGCTAGCTTGCTATACCCCATTTATTTTTAACATTTTGACAATTTTTAATTTATTTTATTTATTATTTATTATTCCAAGAATGTTAATTGATGCATAACATGATCACCAGTTATCTGTCATGACATTGGCAAACGAAACAAATTGCACATAACCAGATTTTTTACGCCAGGGATTGGAGGTCAGTTGGAGACCTGATAACTGGAATGTCTTGTCAAGAATTTGGAAATGACTCTTACTGGAACAAGCACCTGAGCTGAGAATTTGACCATTGATATTTTCACTACTTAGCTTTAAAGCTGAAAATGAACCCTGTTCCCAGAAAGATGACAGATTTTCGAACATTTCTGGTCAGATGTTAGACCAGCCTTAGCGCTGAATGCAGCACATGCAGCATTTAACCAGCCTGAGTTCAGCTGAATGCTTATGAGAGGTCACACATTCGTTGAAAGGGTGCATTGAGAGACTACTAAAAAAACGTATTGCTGAAGCATAGTATTGATTAGAGAGTGCACGATAATGCTTCCATAATTTATTTAGTTAATCATAATTTCTGACAGAGTAGCTCTCTCCCTGAATGACCCTTGATCATGTGACTCACCGTGTCTGGGTCCGATGACCCGCTGTGAAGTCCACGTGACTAACTTGCTGAGGCCATGGAGGTCCAAGCTGACTGACCTGACCAGTTTCTGCTCTGCACTCTTAAACTCGCTCTCTGACTGGGCATCGGTGGTGCAGCTGGACAGCGTGCCCCGCCAGCCAGCGCCTGCAGTGGGAATGAGGAACACGACTTGTCAGTTGACGCTGATGGACGACTAACATAGAAACTCGGAACCAACAGAGTGTAAATGCAAGACAGAGAGAGGGTGTGAATGGACAAGTGTGACCCGTGATGCAGAGCGGCCCCAAGCAGTCGAGACCAGAAGAGTTCCGTACAAACTCCCAGTCCATTTATCGACCCCAAGTAAAGTCGGCAGGGTGACAGAATGTGATTAGTTTAGGAGGAAGATGAAAAGTGGAGCATGAAGATAGCAGGAAAATGTTTGTGACTAGAGGACATGGGCAAAAATAGTCTTCCTGACTAACTTTGCTATCTTAATTTCAATCAGAGTCGACTAGAGATAAAAGAGGACAGATGTGCAATGAAATCAGATTGAATGAGTACAGAAATAGACTTTGGTACTATACCCCACAGGAAGTGGCTCTTAGGAAGCAGGAGGATGGATAAATGCTCCTGTAATGAAGACTTCCCCCTCCAAAATAAAGGTATGCCATACCTGTTTGATGGAGCTAAATAATCAGGAGGAGAAGCAAAGACAGCAATTAGGCAGACATTATGCAATCTGTATGCTAGGTAATACCAATATGCAATAAAATAAAACTCCTTGTGACGAGAAGGAGGCATCAGAATGGGCGAGAGCAATAGTGATAATACGAGCTGCGACAGATAAGACAACTGAGCAGTTAACAGAATGCTACAGAAAATAAATAAATAGATGAATGCCATGATGCGCAGGAGAAACCCCATGATGCTGGATTATCTGTATACGCTGAGACAGCCGTATATAGGAGAGTTGCTGAAAGATGCAAAGGGGAAAAGAAAAGCCAGACGCTTCGTGTTAGGCTGTATATTCTGCAGAGAACCAGCCATGAGCGGGAGATGATGGAAAGAACTGGAAATTTAGAGAAGAATGAAAAACGAGAGCCAGAGCATATTGATACACCACCAGAAGAGATAGACAATACTTACTAGGATCAAAAGTTTGAATTTGAGCCTCCAGTATGAAGGCAGAGTCAGGATGAATAAAGTAGTATTCTGAATAAGACCAGCGACTCATTGCTGAAGAGAAGCTGGATAGCTGTAGAGCAGCACTATAAATAAGTGGCTGTAGCATTGCTTAAGACAGCATGTTTCATATAGCAAGCACCTTTAAAAATAAAATTGTTTTGATTTATTTATTAATTTGATTTATTTATTTATTTCTGCATATATTAATTAATTTATTAAATATATAATAATTGCCTCTAAACATATACTTAATTATAAGTACCTCATCCTTCAGAGTTGTATTCTGGATCAGCTTTGAAATTTAATTTTTTAAATTATATTTTATTTATTTATTTTTTATTTGTATTTATTGTTATTATTTATTTATTTAATTTGTTATCATGTGTGACTGAGTGCACTTATTTAATATAATTTTATTTATTATTTATGTAATTATTTGTTTATTTAACAATAAGGAATTATAATCTATATTGCATAACCAGCAACTACCCAGCTGCTAAACCAGAAAGGACCAGCATGAATACTCTGATGTTCTCATGCCAGCTAAGGCATTGTTATCACCTGAGACCAAGACTCAGCCTGCTTGGCAAGCTAACTTGATGGAAACTGATAATGATAGCAACGAATGCCTGAACAGCTAAACTTCAGCTGAATGAGAATCGTCTGGACAGAAAGGATTGGCAGTAGCTAGGGCAGGTTAGGTGACTGACTTAGTAGCTGTTGGTTAAAGATGGCAAATTAAGTTGCTCATTATTTACCCAACTGAAAGACAACCTGGCCTATGATAATGCCCCAACTAAAAACTAGGTTAAATTAATTGAGTTGTTAGTGATTGACATCAGCAAGTTGCTGGTGATGATAAAGTAATTAGATGTGTCATTTGAGCTGATGTTATTTAAACGGGGTTATTACTGCTTGGCTTTTTAACCACATCACATTTGAGCCATTGATAAAGCCATTTACCTGAATACTGATGATTGAACGGTTCAGTAGAGTGTTGAAGCCAGCCATTGCCTGTTGCAGACTTCAGTGAATGTTGATAATCGCACAGATTTCACAGACAATTCCTTTTGAAATAGTTTGATGGGCTGCATTCGGGCACATGAAGATACAGCGGAACTGCTATTAATGAAGCAGGGGGGCATTAAAACACATTATGAGCAAATGCAATGCATAAGAGCGACTCCCTTTAATTTATCTCACTAGAAAACTCCAGTGATATAAAGCCTTGTCAGGCTAGTGAATGCTACTTCAGTGCACAATGGTCATTTAGATAGTAAAACACGTCTCTGGGCCACTTACAAATCGAGACATGCTGCCCAGCCCTATCACGGACTGATCGATGGAAACACCTGAGAAGTTTGAGCAGCTCAGAGACGTTTCTCGAGCTTTGAGTGGATACTGACTTTAGGCGGTGTGGAGGCAGCAGGTCAGCCTTAGTGAGGCGACAGGAGTGCTCTCTGAGTGGATCAACGCCTGAGGGAGAGCCACGGTGATCCTCGGATGAGCTCTCCCTCATCGGTAGATACGGAGATGAAACAAACCACATATGAACTGTTTTATGTTCACTTGAATGAGAAGCAGGGATGAAGTTTGAAGCTTGGTTTAATAACCATATTGGCAATGCAGCACAGCAAACATGGCAACCTCTGACTGAACGTACATGGATCGAGAGGGGAGAATAACCACGCATGCGCAAGGTAACCTTTAGCAGTACGGTGTCCCAGAATGACCAACAAAGACAACATGAATACACAGGCTAATCTACATCCCCTTTCTTTAGCTAGTGCAACATATTTAGAGTACACCTAAGTAAACACAAGTGTTTGAAAATACAAGAAAACCTCTTGAATAGGACAATAATCACATCTTCAGTTCAGACAAATCCTGCAAAATATCAACAACAGGAATAATTTTAGCTGAATAAAATGACTGAGAATTTAGGACACAATCTATAGAGTCTGTTTGAAAAATACATTCAAATTCTATCAGCTCTAAGCATTTGAGTAACTTAATAGAACAATATGCCTCTTTAATAACAGCTGATTAATAATATAAGCATTTAGTCTCTGTATTTTGTATCTGGCTTAACACGACCAGACCGTGTCCGTGCTGTGGGCTGTGCTGTCAAAGATGCATTTCTCTGCAATCTGTCAGCGTCCATCTCTTGTGTGTTCTGTGAGGGAGTGTCATGTCCATTAGACTCTTGTTCATCATCATGAGTGACATCTGGGTTGTGCTGGACTGGGGCAGGCTTGGGTACACGCAGAATGTGTCGACGACTCTTCCTCCTTAATATCTTTCCTTCTGACTCCACAAGGTATGATCGAGGCCCTTTACAGACTTCCTTCACCACACCAGTGCGGTTGTAACCGTGAGGAGTTTGCAATCTCACCACCTGTCCCTCACCAAGAGGCTGAACCAGCCGAGATGATTTATCATACCACAACTTTTGGGAAAGTCTCTTGCTGAGAAGTTGGGCCTTCACATGTTGTGGCTTGTGCAGGTGTGGCTCAAGTAAATGCTTAGAGACTGGAAGGGTAGTGCGGGTTTGTCTTGACATCAGTCTTTGCACAGGTGAGCCTAACTTTGTGTCACGAGGTACATTTCTGAGATTCAACAGGTTAAGAAAAACATCAGTACCATCTCTATGTGACTTTTCCGTGAGTTTTTTTTTTTTTTTTTTTTTTTATGTATGTTTTTGGGCATTTTGTGCCTTTATTAATAGGAAAGAGACAGTGGATAGGCTTGTGAAAGGGGGTGAGAGGGTAGGGGAAGGCACTCTGCAAACTGGTCACAGGCGGGATTCGAACCTGGACCGGCAGAAGCAAGTACATGGGGTGCCTGGTTGCTAACCACTCCGCCAAACCAGCACTCCTTCCATGAGTTGTTTTGCGCTGTGAACAGCTCTCTCAGCTAACCCATTAGATTGTGCAAACTCTGGGCTGCTGGTGATGTGAGAGAAGTCCCACTGAGTAGCAAAATCCTTGAAGCGGTGGCTTGTGAACTGCCTCCCTTTCTCTGATAGGAGTGTGTGTGCTCCATGGACAGAGAAATGTCTCTTAAGCTTTGAAATCACAGTGGCTGTGGTGATATCTCGAAGCAAATCAATCTCATACCAGCCTGAGTATGAGTCCACAAGTACGAGATACTGTTTGTTGTGCCAGTCAAAGATGTCGGTTGCCACAGTGGACCAAGGGAGCTCTGGAACTGGATGCAGATGGAGAGGTTCCTTCTGCTGATGTGGTCTTGTACTGTTGCACACAGAGTATGATTGTATTTCTTTGTTAATGTAATTTGTCATTTTAGGCCAAAAAACAATTCCTCTTGCTGTACGTTTTGTAGCTTCTGCACCAGGATGTCCTCTGTGCATTATGTTGATGTATTCCTTTTGTAATGATAAGGGAATGACAGCTTTGTGACCTTTCATAATGACTCCATCATCAACAATCAGTTCATCTCTGAATGGAAAATAAGGGCGAATGGCAGGTGGAAGGTGGCGCTGCTTGTTGGGCCATTCATGTTTGATGATGGTGCTGAGCGTCTGTAGAGTTGTATCATTCATTGTGTGTCTCTTTAACTCCTCAAGACGTGAAGAGGAGATGTTGCTGACGGTCATAACATCAAAGATGTCCTCCTCCTCAGGCTGCTACAGTGTTGAGCTTCTGGGCGCACGTGACAACGTATCAGCAAGGTGCATTTGTTTCCCAGATTTGTACACAAGGGTGATGTTATACTTTTGCAGCCTCAACATCATCCTCTACAGTCGAGCTGGTGCTGTGTGTATGGGTTTCTTTATGATGGTAATAAGGGGTTGGTGATCCGTTTCGATGGTCACTGGCTTGCCGTAGCTGTAGTCATTAAATTTTGAGCAAGCAAAAACAACAGCCAACAACTCTTTTTCGATTTGGGCATATCTGGTTTCAGTGTCTGTTAGAGTTCGTGAAGCATATGCCACAGGCCGGTCATCCTGTAAGCATGCAGCACCAAGACCAAACTGTGAAGCATCACATGTGAGTGTCACAGGCTTTTTAACATCGTAGTAGGAGAGGACAGGGGGGCTAGACATGTGTCCTTTGAGAGTTTCAAAGGCATTTTGTTGTGGCACATCGCATATCCATTCTGTTTCCTTGTGTGTAAGCTGTCACAGTGGAGCAGTCAGCTGGCTGAAATTGGGTATGAATTTACCAAGGTAGTTAACCATTCCTAAAAATCTTTGCAGGGCGGACATTAGCTCAGTTGGTAGAGCGTCCGCCCATGTACGGGGACTTCCAAACCCCAGCAGCGGCAGTAGGTTCGAATCCCGGCCACAGCCCCTTGCTGCATGTCTTCCCCCCTCTCTTCACCCGCTTTCCTGTCATTCTCCAACTGTCCTATAAATAAAGGCCACAAAAGCCCGAAAAAATAACTTTAAAAAAAAAAAAAAAAAAAAAAAAAATCTTTGCAGAGCAGGCACGTCTGGCATCTCGCTGATGGCTTTGGTTTTAGAAGGGTCTGCTTTCAGGCCTTCATTTGTGAAAACATGACCAACATAGCTGACTTGGTTTAGCCGGAAACTGCATTTGAGAGGGTTAAGCTTCAGATTTACCTCTCTGGAACAGTTGAGCACTTTTCTCAGATTGGCATCATGTTCCTCCACATCTTTTCCACCAATAAGAATGTCATCAACAATGATGGCGCAGGGATACTCAGCGAAAAGATCTGTTCCAGGGATCGCTGAAGCACTTCATTGGCAGAATTAAGTCCAAATGGCATCCGTAGAAACCTGTAGTGACCAAAACATGTGCTAAAAGTGGTTAGCAGTGAGGATTTGTGGTCAAGGGGTCAATGTGTTTCTCAGAATATTTTCTAAATTGCCCATCGTACTTGTGCCTCCTTGTGGCCTTAGGGTGTACTACATCCACAGTTGTGACATTGTGCTGAGGAGAGGCCAAAGTTTTATTGTGTTCTTCAGTTAGCTCATATGTTTGACAAACTGAAATGGCCTTTGCAAGCGTTAGATCACTGTCACGTAGCAGTACTTTCCTTAGATGGTCATTGTTTATGCCACAAACAAGTCTATCTCTAGTCAGTTCCTCAGAGAGATTTCCAAAGTTGCAGCTTTTTGCTTTAATTCTTAGATCACTTACATAAGAGTCAATTGTCTCACCGCACGTCTGGTTTCTTGTGTTGAATTTATGTCTTTCCATGGTGATGTTTGTTTGAGGGTTGCACATCTCCCGAAACTTCCTCTTGAGACACTCTGGGTCCTCCTTGGACTCGGCGGGTGCGAGCACACGTCCTCCGTCGCCTGGCTCTCTTACCTCTTCCGCGTACACAAAAGAGCGTTCACGTTCAATAGCATCTGGCCCAGCTAGATTCAGGAGTATATATGCTTTCGTGCGGGCAGGCTTGTCAGAGTGTGCCGCCACTATGAAAATATCATATATCTGCTCGAAAACCCTCCAGTTTTCAGCAATGTTACCGTCGAAGACGAGCGGTTCGGGCCTCCGGAATCCATCCGCCATGTCTGCCGTTTAGCTGCGACGAGCTGCTAGTCCAGCCGTCCTCACACAACGGAGAAAACACCTCCGAAAACCGTCCATGTAAAGTCCAGAGCAAGACTTCTGACACCATGTTTTATGTGAATGAGAAGCAGTGATGAAGTTTGAAGCTTGGTTTAATAACCATATTGGCAATGCAGCACAGCAAACATGGCAACCTCTGACTGAACGTACATGGATCGAGAGGGGAGAATAACCACGCATGCGCAAGGTAACCTTTAGCAGTACGGTGTCTCAGAATGACCAACAAAGACAACATGAATACACAGGCTGATCTACATGAATGATCCAACAGCTGCTGGAATAAGTAATGAGCTGTATGTGGCTTCCTTGACTTTGCATGACTGTGCGACTGTTTAATCTGAGAAATCAAGAGGACTAGTTTTTACCTGAGCGAGCAGTGATCATGCAGTGATGATTACACCTGGGCCAAGGTGAGGCAGCAAGAGGTTTGGCGTGAATGACCACAGCGAGGTGGAAGACAGCAGCTGCCATGCGCTCGCATTTGGAGATCTCATCAGGAGCAGAAAAACTCTTTGCTGATTACCAGACACTTCAGTGACATCGTAGTGGAACCGACGACGGTGAGCCGAGATGTAGGAGAGTTTGGAGCAGGAATGAAAGAGCTGAAGGAAGTTATCTATGAGAATTGGGGTGTCGGTGGCGCAGTTGGATAGGGCGCTTGGTCAGTAATCAGGAGGTTGCAGGTTCAAGCCTAGCTCTGGGCGCCACATGGCAATGTGTCCTTGTGCAAGACACTTAACCGCAAGTTGCCCCCACTGCTGTGTCAGTGGTGTGTAATTGGGCATGAAAGGGCGTAAATGTGTTAGAGAGAGAGAGACACAACAACAACAATTCAAACAAAGCAGTAAGTATTTCTTTATTTCCCCACTTTCCCTCCAAAAAACAAATCTGAATACTTGATATATTTCTGGCCTTGCGCAGCTTTAATGTCATGGTAATTAGCCTGATTCAGGGCTGATTTTTTTTCCCATTCCAATAACATAATGTGTCAGTTATGACCTTGAAAGAAGCAGCCCCAGAATAAAACAGATCACCAAAAACACCAAAAACAGATCTGATGGAAATACACTGAATACATGCCAATTATCACTCGGTTATAGTAATATATTTTTTACATTATTATAAGAGGATTTACAGAGATGCATATCAAAAATATCACAAAAAAACTTCTTCAAAGCCTTGTTACAGACAAGTCTCTTGGAGCTTCTGACAGGACGAGGAAGCTCCCTGGAAAGAATTAAAGGAATTTCAGTGGTGTTTGGATTGATTTCCTTCTGCACTGCTTTGAATTATACACATGAAAAATGACACAAATGACAGTAATATTCAAATGTTGCTCATATTTAAGGCAGACTTCCAGGTAATATGGAGTAATCTGTCTTTATTAGGTCTCTAGAAGGTCAGAACTTTGGTAAAACAGACAAGTTTCCCTTTGAATGTGGAAGTCTGCCCAATGTCGATAACATAAATGACAAGCCTAAGCCAAAATACGGGATACAGTCAACCACAACATATCTCTGGATGACTATATTTACTGTTTCTATGTTTTACATGATTATTATTTATTCATATTGAGAATAGGGTTTGTAATTCTGGATTTTATTTACATCTGATCTACCTAATAATGTTTTGATAATGTAAATGACATTTTTTCATGGACATTAGAGTAGTGCTTGTCATCAAGACAAAAGCAGCGGTAGGATTATGAATCTGGTATTTAATTATGGGTTAACTTGTATAATATGCATGGACATTTTGAGAAATAAAGTATTTCATATTTAAAATGATGAAAAACATGCCAGAACATGTATAAAATGCCCATGAACATGCAAGAGACTTGAAAATTAAGGTTTTGGGTCTGTTAAATGGGCTGTTAGGAGGAGAGATAAGGCTGAGAGAGACCCAAAAAAGTACCAGTACATATTCCTGAGTAGCAGTGATCATGCTCTTTAAAATGGAACTATAATTCTTTTTTTTTTTTTTTTTTTTAAGTTATTTTTTTGGCTTTTTGGCCTTTATTTATAGGACAGCTGGAGAGTGACAGGAAAGCAGGTGAAGAGAGGGGGGTAGACATGCAGCAAAGGGCTGTGGCCGGGATTCGAACCTACTGCCGCTGCTGGGGTTTGGAAGTCCCCGTACATGGGCGGACGCTCTACCAACTGAGCTAATGTCCGCCCATGGAACTATAATTCTGAAAATACACTCATAATTAAAGGATTTAAGGACACAGGACACTTACATGACAGCCTGGAGTAGTTTTCATCAGCTTCAACCATATCTCCACTCATCTTCTGTTGTAAATCAGACCAATTGTGTTAAGAATTCTTTATGTAAAGGAGACTTGATTTGAGGGGGGTTTATTTTGAAATTTTATTTTGAAAGTGCAGTTATTTCTGCTTCCTGTATGACCTTATTTTGTGGTATTTACCATTCTACACGCGGTCTCCATCGGTGCAGAAGTCAATGATGATGTGAGTTGTGTTTTACTATAAGGTTAACACAGAAAACAGATGATAATATTCTGTAGCATAGAACTATATTGACTGTTCAGATTTCTGTTTTTTCTGTTGTTTGATAAATATGCAAGTAAAGTCTAAATGTTAAGCAAATTGAAGATCTTAATTGGTCTGTGCTAATCATTAGTCATGTGAGTTAAACCAGACTTGAGTTTAGAAGAAACTGTGTATCTTTTAAGTAGGGCTGTCACTTTAGTGCATTAAAAGTTTAATTAATTACACTGCAAATTAATGCGTTCTAAAAATTAATCCCAGGATTAATCATAGCACACAAACATTTTGATATTGTCCAGCTGGATGACCCTTACATGGCAGTGGCACGTCACTTCACACAAGCGTCTCTAGTCAAACCAAACAAAGCCCAGGTGACAACAGGAATGGCTTATTTAAGACTTAGTCTTATTTTATTTTTGAATTTATTTATCTGTATTTGTACTCCATTCTTTAATAGTGCATCAGGTCTAATTGGTTTGCTGAATGTCCTCGACCTTTTTCTTATTTTGAATTTGATTTATGAAACACACTTAAAGTGTAATTTGAGTTGCCTGATTGAGCTTAGAATTTTCTGGACAAGTTGCCCTGACTTTGGTTTTATTTAGTCACCAATAAAAATGTGGATTTACAGATCTTCACTTTGTATTTATTTGATTAGTCGTGCACTACAATTTTATAATATCCTAGAATTCAAATTCTTTGTTTGGGTACTTTAACCAGATATGAGATTAAAATGTGTCCTCCATATTGAAGATGACCTTCTTCTTGGTATAAATAAAACGAAGGTTATGTATGTAACCACGGTTCTATGAATCCTGGATGACCGCCAGAGGCGGTGCTTTAAGCACTGGATGACACATCCGCGCATGCGCAGGTCGAGTAGTTATACCAACAAAGTCACGTGTGACCCCTGATGACCCCGCTGGGTCTATATCTTCTGGTGTCATCAGAGGATCTGTTCCTGCAGAATCTTCTCGCGAGCTCACGTGATTCTGAGTGACAGAACGCTCTGGCGGTCATCCAGGATTCATAGAACCGTGGTTTGCTCGTAACCTTCGTTCTATTCATCCTTCACGCAGCGATACCCAAAAAGCTGCAGCACAATTTACCTCAGGGGAGACACCCTTGGCCCATCTTGAACACTCAGGAGCTTTAAGCAAAGCCTGAAGATTCCCAACGGAAGCTTGCTGTGGTGATGGCTAGGAGGAAGGAAGCCTTTGCCCCTAACCACTTAGGCACTCCAGTTGGTAAGGGATCAAATGGAGGCAAACAGAGATGAACCAGTACAAGGGGCAGGACCCAAGCCAGTACCCTTGAGACTCAGACAGGACAAGGTCTTATAGTCCCTTTGAGGGAAAAGGGGGGCGCCAATCTATGGCAACCAACTGCGTTATTGTCAATTAATCTGTGTCCAGAGGAAACAGCGGCAACATACATCTGCAGAGTAAAGGGGGAGTGACCAGGACCTAAGGTTGCAGAATGAGTGGCACAGGGCAGCACTTGGCATTCTCATTCCTGTCTGGACACCAAGATGAGAATAGCTTCCATCTATTGTCGTAATGAATGCAGGTAGAAGAAGCCCCAGTATGGAGGACTGTTGTGCAGACAGATGAAGGGCACTCAACCAGTAATGGGTTGAGCCCTGCAGTAGGTAGACTCTGCGTTGAAGACATCGAGGGTTGGGGTGCCCAATCTGATCCCTCATTTGGGATCAAATCTTGCATAAAAGAGGAACCTTGGCCAGTTGTGACCAAGGCGTCCTGCCCCAGGGGACTGTTTTTGTTTTCCTTAGAGAAAAAAACCTGAGTGGGCAATGTGTTGTTACTCTCTAGGCAAACAGGTCTACCTGTGTCCTGTCAAAGAGCCACCAGATGTTTTGTACCACGTCGAGGTGAAGATTCTCCTGACAGGAGCTTGCCCTGAGACCTCATTGTTCTCCCCGGTTAGATTCATTGCCCCCAGGCTGGCAAGGCGGGGGGCAGTCCAAGCTAGGAGTTTCTGGGCTACCCAAAGCAGACTAATAGACCTGGTGCCCCATGATGATTAATCTGGGAGACAGCAGTAATAGTGGCCAGGCGTACAAGGACGTGTTTCCATCTAAGATATGGCCTGAGATGCTTTGGGATCAAGTGCACTGCCTTAAACTCTAGTGTGTTGACATGGTCCACGTTGATCCAATGGACCACTGCCCTTGAACTGCTCTCTTTTGCTGGACCATGCCCTCATCTGAGGGGAAGTTATCCAATATGGCAGTCTTGCGGCAAGCTAGAACTGAACCAATAGCCGCGCCCCTCTGCAAAAAAAAACAAAAAAAAAAACCTTTGCCTCCATGGGGCAAGTGCAAGGAGGTGCTGATAGCACACCACAAGTTTCCCTTGTCTGTGCCGTCTGGGACAGATCAAGCTGTTCCGCCACCTTTGGAGGGAGTGTAGTGACAGCAGTCCCAGTGGTATGACCATCCCTGCTGCTGCCAATTTTCAAGCCTGAGGAATTTGACATAAGGCAGTTTCCTCCCCCTTTGGACAAACGCAAGGCTGTTTATGATGTTGCCCACTTGTCCGCTGGACGGACACACTTTCATCAAAACAGTATCCAGATCCATACCTAGGCGGATAATGGTCTGGGTGGGACTAAGACTTTTTCTTTTTTTGCAAACCTGAGGCCCAAGTGATCAACATGAGACAGAAGAGTTGTTGCATCTTTGATTACCTGAGACTGGGCCAGCGCACACACCAACCAGTCATCTGAACAGGGCAAGACCTTCATGCTACTGGATTGCAGGGGAGATAATGCCACTACCACACCCTGGTTAATACTCACGTGGACCAATAGAGACCAAAGGTAGAACCCAGAACTGAAAAAAAGATGGTTCCAAAAGGTAAACCGAGGAAGCCATCCATGGGAGGAAAATATTGGTACGTAAAGCATGCGCTTTACAGGTCGGCAAATGTGAACCATTCCCCCCTTTTTCTTTTATTTATATTACAAACAGCACCTCTGCTGCGCTTAGCACGTGGAGAGTATGTTATAAATAATCCAATCTACCCTAAAGTAAGCACACATGATCACAGCTCCACTCTGGACTTATGTTTTTAATTTAAACATATATTTGTGTTATAGGAATAGCACCATCTCATAGACACAAGCAGTGTTAAAGCCAAAAACACTTAAAAATGCTTAAACAGTCTTTCTTCCCCTCCCCCTCCTCTCAGACTGAGCTGAGGTTACCTCTCACACCAATTAACCCACCCCCCTTCTTCACCCGACACCAACCTCAGAGATCTGTCAGCCAAGCTTCCACCTCCCTGCTTAGAGTGAGACACAATAGATTCTTGACATGACATCATCTTTATTCACTGAGTAACACTGAGGTGACAGCACTTGGCATGTTGCTGCAGGTCCTGTGAGGATCTTCAGACAGAGCTTTCCTCAATGCTCGAGGCCCAAGCAGGAGGGACAGAGGTCATGGCCATCTTCAGGCTACATAGAGCCATACAGGACTCACGGTGACTCACAGTCACTATGAGTCACCAATGACCATGGTGACTGTTTTTAGCACCAACAACATGGGAGCTGGGAGAGGGAAGAGTGAACACCATCTTCACCAGCAAGTTATTAAGTAAAAACACAGCTAGCAGGAGAGCAGTAGCTGACTTCAGTTGGGGAGCGGGGAACACAGACGCTGCCCTCACCAGTACAAGGTATATATACCTTGTAGCCGCTTGATTATGGAGCTTACACACCTGTGCTACAGAGGAAGCGAAAACACTGTTGAGTAGCTGGTTGATTATGGAGCTTACACACCTGAGCAACAGAGGAAGCGAAAACACTGTTGAGTAGCTGGTTGATTATGGAGCTTACACACCTGTGCAACAGAGGAAGCGAAAACACTGTTGTGTAGCCGGTTGGTTATGGAGCTTACACACATGTGCTACCGAGGAAGCGAACACACTGCCGTGTAGCCAGTTGATTATGGAGCTTACACACCTGTGCTACAGAGGAAGCGAAAACACTGTCGTGTAGCCGGTTGGTTATGGAGCTTACACACCTGTGCTAGAGGAACACACTGTGTGCACTGACACTTATGAGGCGAACACCGCTGGTCGTTGATACACATATAGCTACAGAGGGAGCGGACACACTGACGTGTAGCAGGTCGATCATAGCCGTGCCATACTACAGAGGCGAACACACTGCGTGTGGTCGATCAAGCGTTACACTGAGGAGCTCACTGCGTGTGGCTACAGAGGAGCGAACACTGCCGTGGTCGATCATAGAGCTACACACTGAGGCGAACACACTGCCGTGTAGCTGGTCATTAGAGCCGTACACATCAGAGCTACAGAGGGGCGAACACACTGTGTGTGGTCGATCATAGAGCCGTACATCCGAGCTACAGAGGCGAACAACACACTGCCGTGGTGGTCGGGCCGTGCATCCGAGCTACAGAGGCGAACACACTGTAGCTGGTGATCATGCTGCATCCGATCGAGGCGAACACACTGCCTGTAGCTGGTCGATCATAGAGGCATCACTACAGAGGGAGCTGCCGTACTGGTCGATCATGAGCCACATCCGAGCTACAGAGGCGAACACACTGCCGTGTAGCTGGTCGATCATAGTGCCGCATACATCCGAGCTACAGAGGGAGCGAACACACTGCCGTGTATCTGGTCGATCATAGAGCCGTACACATCCGAGCTACAGAGGGAGCGAACACACTGCCGTGTAGCTGGTCGATCATAGAGCCGCACAATTCCAAGCTACAGAGGAAGCGAGAACACTGACATGTAGCTGGTTCATTGTGGAGCTTACACATCCATGCTACAGAGGGAGCGAACGCACTGCCATGTAGCCGGTTGATTATGAAGCTGGACACACCTGTGCTACAGAGGGAGCGAAAACACTGTCGTGTAGCCGGCGGATTAAGAAGTTTCACAAACCTGTGCTACAGAGGAAGCGAAAACACTGTCGTGTAGCCGGTTCATTATTTAGCTTATACACCCGTGCTACAGAGGAAGCGAAAACACTGTCGTGTAGCCGGTTCATTATTTAGCTTATACACCCGTGCTACAGAGGAAGCGAAAACATTGCCATGTAGCCGGTTCATTATTTAGCTTATACACCTGTGCTACAGAGGAAGCGAAAACACTGCCCTGTAGCCGGTTGATAATAAAGCACCAGCCGGGCGACAACACTATATAAGAAAAAGTGTACTCACGGATCAGGAGCGACCAACCTCAGGGATGGTGATCCGAAGGGAAAAGCCGAAGAGGCTAAGCTCCCGCAGCCCTTGGAGGGTGACTGAACAGCCACAGCTCCGATCAATGATCACAGGGCCACTAGCGAGGAGCTTCAGTGTAACTCGACTATCCAACACCTGCGAGCGAGAAATGTGAAAGGAACAGATCCTCTGATGACACCGGAAGATATAGACCCGGTGGGGTCATCAGGGGTCACACGTGACTTTGTTGGTATAACTATTCGACCTGCGCATGTGCGGATGTGTCATCCAGTGCTTAAAGCACCGCCTCTGGCGGTCAGGAAGGATGAAATAGAACTGTCTGTACCTGTACCTCCACATGTCAGCTGGTGTGTCCAAACGGACTTGAAGCAGTTTGCTGTTCTTACTAACGTTGTTCCTCAGGTTCAGATTCTTGCTCGTGTTGTTCTGACTCTCAGATGGTCGTCGCTCTGGACAAAAGTGTCTGCTGAATGACTCTGAAACATTTCAACAAACTTTAATAAGAAGACAAATATTACTCATACATTTACTTTAAACTAAAATAGAGAAAATGTTTTGGAGCCAAATGTCCACATATCTTTGGAGCCAAAGATATGTGGGTTTATGTCATGATGCAATAGAGCATTCAGAGATGTTGCGAAGGCTAACGGAAGGTGCACATTTCTCTGGCCCCTGAATCAGTATTTGTACGAAAAAAAACAGTAATTGCTGTTTTCATTTTTCTCGAAGAATATATTTGTGGTCGAGTTCCCGGATGCAGCAAGTAATTAAAAATACTTTTGTATGGCAAGCTACACTTTTGGACATACTCAGTAAAAGAAAACTAGTCAAGCTACAGGGCACTTACATGTGGTGGCTTCAAGAAATATGGCGGACAGCGAAAAAGAATCATCATTCAACAAGCTTCTCAACGCTATTCAAGAAACCAAAGAGGACCTCACAAAACATATTGAAAAAAAAACAGTTGACATACAAACAACATTAATGAAAATGAGTCTTCAGCCTCTACGCTCTCAGAACAGGTCTCGGAGATCGAGAAGCGGGTGAGTGCAAACAAAGACAATTTTAAAGATGAACGTGACCATGTTGCAAACAATAACTCTGAGTACATTATAGATTTTTGGCCTCGTGCAGCCTTTCTGTCACATAATTAGCCTGATTTTACAAACTTCGAAGTTTGTTTTGATTATACAGTGGTATGAAAAAGTATCTGAACCTTTTGGAATTTCTCACATTTCTGCATAAAATCACCATCAAATGTGATCTGATCTTTGTCAAAATCACACAGATGAAAAAACAGTGTCTGCTTTAACTAAAACCACCCAAACATTTATAGGTTTTCATATTTTAATGAGGATAGCACGCAAACAATGACAGAAGGGGGAGGAATAAGTAACTGAACCCTCTGCCTAAGGAGAGTTAAAGAGCAATTGAAACCAATTTTTACCAAACAATTTAAGTCAGGTGTGTGGACAATCACTGATGAGTGGCTTAAAGCTGCCCTGCCCACTATAAAACACACACCTGGTAAGAATTGTCTTGATGAGAAGCATTGTCTGATGTGCACCATGGTTCGCTCAAAAGAGCTGTCTGAAGACCTGCGATCAACAATTGTTGATTTGTATAAAGCTGGGAAAGGATACAAAACCATCTCTAAAAGTCTGGATGTTCATCAATCGACAGTCAGAGAAGTTGTCTACAAATGGAGAGAGTTTGGCACTGTTGCTTCTCTCCCAAGGAGTGGCCGTCCACCAAAGATGACGCCAAGAGTTCAGCGCAGAATACTCAGAGAGGTAAAAAAGAACCCTAGAGTGTCTCCTAAAGACTTACAGAAATCACTGGCACAGTCCAATATCTCTGTGCACACATCAACTATATGTAAAACAATGGCCAAGAATGGTGTTCATGGGAGGACTCCACCGAGGAAGCCACTGCTGTCTAAAAAAAACATTGTTGCTCGTTTAATGTTCGCAAAAAGGCACTTGGACACTCCACAGAAGTTTTGGCAAAATAGTTTGTGGACTGATGAAACCAAAGTTGAATTGTTTGGGTGGAACACACAACGTCATGTGTGGAGGAAAAATGGAACAGCTCACCAACATCAACACCTCATGCCCACCATGAAGCATGGTGGAGGGAGCATCATGGTTTGGGGCTGTTTTGCTGCCTCAGGGCCTGGACAACTTGCAATCATTAATGGAAAAATAAATTCAAAAGTTTATCAGGATGTTTTGCAGGAAAACCTGAGGCCGTCTGTCAGGCAGTTGAAGCTCAAAAGAGGATGGATGCTGCAACAAGACAATGATCCAAAACACAGAAGTAAATCAACTTCAGAATGGTTTCAGAAGAACAAAATACACGTTCTGGAGTGGCCAAGTCAAAGTCCGGACTTGAAACCCATTGAGATGCTGTGGCATGACCTCAAGACAGCGATTCATGCCAGACATCCCAGGAATCTGACTGAACTACAGCAGTTTTGTAAAGAAGAATGGGCCAAGATTAGTCCTGATCGATGTGCCAGACTGATCTGCAGCTACAGGAAGCGTCTGGTTGAAGTTATTGCTGCCAAAGGGGGGGCCACAAAATATTAAATGTGAGGGTTCAGTTACTTATTCCTCCCCCTTCTGTCATTGTTTGCATGCTATCCTCATTAAAATATGAAAACCTATAAATGTTTCGGTGGTTTTAGTTAAAGCAGACACTGTTTTTTCATCTGTGTGATTTTGACAAAGATCAGATCACATTTGATGGTGATTTTATGCAGAAATGTGAGAAATTCCAAAAGGTTCAGATACTTTTTCATACCACTGTATGGTTTTGGCTGTTCGATTTTGCTCTGGGTCATATCTTGTTTTTTGTGCATTTTTTTGTTTGATTATTTTTATATCATTCTTATTATAATTGTTTTTTATTCATGGTCGTCTATTTGTGCTATATTTTTGCCTTAACTGCTGTAATGATGCAACTTTGCATATTAATAATTTAATTTATAATTTTATGAATAGGCCCAAATAATATCACTCATAGATACTAAGATAATTTAACTAGCTGATGCACTTTTATGTAATCTATGAAATGATACCCTCCACCTGCTTCTTCTACTAACTAATAAATAATAATGGTCATATCTTTATTGATATAGCACCTTTAAAATCCACTGTTTGGCAAAGTGCTTGGACAGACAGAAAAGAACATACAGACCGCAAAGTACAAGAGCTTCAGCACGTAAGGAGCAAGAAAAGCAGAATGTAAATCAAAGAATCCTCACAGACAAACACAAAACGAATAATGAACGCTGTCCAGAAGAGGAAACATTTCCAGGACTCTGAGAAAACCTAAGGCCTGAAAAAGAGGGCTAAACAATCCAGGACCAGGGACTAACATGGTCCAAAACACACAAAGAGCCCTCAGCCCACAGGACCAGGACCACCAGAGACTAACAGGCATCGGCCCACACCCAAGGAGTCCCCAATGTCAGCAGCCCCACCAGTCAAAGGCCCCTTATTCCCCAAACCACAGTGAGGGGCCAGACTCAGACCACCATATCCAGTCCCCCTCCTCACAATAAGAACCTGTTCATATGTTGTAAGAACTCAGACAAGACAAGAACCCAGAGACATGAATGAGACCACGAGGAGCAGAGAGAAAAGATAAAAACATCAAAACAGAGAAAATGGAAAAGGCAATAAAAAGAAGAAGCAATGAGCAAAAACAATAAAAGCGGTGAGACAAGAAAAGAGTCAAAAGAAAGAAAAACTGTTAAATGATGTCAAACTTCATAACAAATAGATCTATGAACATAAAGAAGAGATGAAACAATGAGAACCAAAATAATCTCTTAAAAGAAGAGACACAACATGATGAACAGATGAAGCAAACAATAAAGAGAAAGGTTGATATCAAAGATGGATGGAGACAATCTCGGGGACAGGTCAACATGGAAACTGGGACTGAGTCCACAATATTTGTGTCCAACAGAAGAAAGAGTCCAGCTCCAACATTCACTGTATTGTTGGACAACATTTGAGCTGATTTACAGTCTGATCCACATCAACCTGATGAAGGTCTGAGCTCCAACATGTTTGAAGGAACAAAGAAGGTTCTGGAGATGCAGATGGAGACCACAGTGTGTAGGAGTCTCTCTGTGTTTGTCTTGTTGACTCCTCTCACCTGTCCAGGTGGATCAAGTCTTTGTTCTGGAACATTCTGTGATCATTGATTCTAATGAAGTTCATGTGGACTGCAGTGTGGACCATGTGACAGCAGACTGTGACTGTGAGCTCAGATTGAAGTGTTTAGATGTGAAGGTTTGATCCTGATAGAAAAATCTGAGCTCTGCTGTTTACACTTTAGAGAAACAGGAGGAATGGATCAAGACGTGTGTGAAAGCAGCTGAGACAAACTGAAGTACAGGAGGCAGAGCAGCAGCTGATTGGCTCTGCTGAGCAGACTGTGTGATGTGGACACATCTGATTGGACCCTAAAGAGTTTTTCTCTTCATTCTCTCTTCTTTATTCAGACTGGAGGACTGCATTTTGTCAGAGATCAGCTGTTCTTCTTTAGCCTCAGCTCTGAAGTCCAACCCCTCCCATCTGAGAGAGCTGGACCTGAGCTGGAACGATCTTCATGATTCAGGAGTGAAGCTGCTGTGTGATTTTCAGAAGAGTCCAAACTGTAGACTGGAGATTCTGGGGTAAGTTCATGTTTTCTCTGTTTCTGTTGTAGATCTTGTGTGTGTGATTATTAACTGAAGCATCTTCATGTCCAGATGTTTGACTGATCATATGTAGGGATGCATGATGGTGGATTTTTGCTGATATCTGATCTGCTGACATTTCAACCTTCTTTGAGCTCCACCTGATATATGAGTGAGGCTCATGAACACTACCACACTCAGGTTCAGAATTTGAAAAATTATGATTTGCTAGTAAATCTTTTTTGTATGTAAAAGTAGGACGTTTAGGATCCATGATTTAAAAAGTGTCATCCAATGACCTTCATTTTTTCTGTGGTCCTTGAATATCAGCATGTCAATGTGATTTTTGGCCTGGTGATTTTATGTAATTGACTGACTTCACCTTGTTCAAAGCAGTCCAATCTACAATAAATGAAATATTTAGGATGCTTAATACTGTTTCCAACATAAATAACATTCCTAATGTTATACTTGCATAAATAATTGTTGCCTTCACCTCATTTTTGTCATGTGCCAGACTTCTAAACTTTTCCCTAAAAATCTACATGTGTGTTTTTGCTAAAGTCTTTAAAAAAATTGATTTCTGACTCTTATTCTAGGTCTTTGGAACTACCTGCAAATCATTTTTTTTTTTTCCGGCCAATTTATTTCAAAGTTTCTGGTTTGGGGATGAATTCTGTGACTTCTTATGGCTGTGCTACCAGATCCATTGGAGCAGAAGGAAGATTGGGAAATGATACCTACAAAAACAAATGTGACATTTTCATCACTAACCAGTATCAGTCGTTAATGTATCATTTAAAAAGTTCTAACATCAAATCATTCTCTTTTCTTTTATGTAATGCACATCCATGTCTCTTTACTTTGGTCCTCCATTGCCACATGTTTAGGCATTTGTGTTCATTATTCATGACTCTTGGAGTTAAATCAGGAAACATAAACAAACACTTCTAGCAAAGCAGCAACAATTTCTTTATTTCCCCACTTTCCCTCCAAAAGATTAGTGATGTGCCATGCTCAACAGAATCGGCTCTAAGGACCAGTTCTTTGTAGTGAATCAGAAGAGCTGGCTCTCATTGAGTGAGAGCCGGGTCCCAGTTTTTCTTTTCACTGCTTAGCTCTCACAGTGCTCAGCTCCAGCTCTGCTCATAGTTTAACTTTGTTTTGATCGACCAGCATAGGGGCCGTCTGGACAATCACATGTGAGGATAAAGGAGTGAGTGAGACAGCAGACAGCTGTGAGGAGAGTGTGTGAGTGCTTTGTGTTGTCCTGTAGGATAACTATGAATGACTTGAGAATGAAACAGCATCTGGCTGCAGTGTAAAGATATTGGCAATAAGATTGATTTCATAACAGAATGAATGCACAAAATTAGGCAATGATAATGATTTTCATAAAAACAATAAACACAAGCAAGTTTTCTACCACACGCTAACACTACTAAAGTCAGCATTTAGACATCAATATGTATAATAACAACTTAAAAGTTTAGCTTGACATCCAATGCCTGATAGGTTTAGTGAAAATAATATCATTTACATTACTGAGTGCCGTTTGCTCTTCCTTGATCCTGGATGTTCTCGGTGCCATATTTCAAAACTCCAAACCTAAATAAATTTATTTTTCTGTAAAATCATCAATACACAACAAAGAAATGTGAATCTTCAGTCAACTAATTACCTGATACATGTTTTACATTTTTATAAAAGGATTTACACTGATTCAGGTCAACAAATTACAAAAAACTTACTCCAAATCATTTTTCCAACAATGTCCTGACACTAACGAGTCTCACGGAGCTTCTGACAGGAAGAGGAAGCTCCCTGGAAAGAGTTAAAGGAGTTTAAGACACAAATATTTGATTTTGGCTCATAATTAGGACAGAATTCAAGGTAATATGGAGTGATTTGTCTTTAATTGGTCTCTAGAATGTCAGAAATTTGATAAATTCCACATTCCTTTGAATGTGGAAGTCTGCTCAACGTCGATAACATAAATAACAAGCCTAAACCGAACGCTTGAAATACAGGATACAATCAACCACAACATATCTCTGGATCACTATATTAACTGTTTCCATGTTTTGCATGATTATTATTGATTATATTAAGAATAATGTTTGTAATTCTGGCATTTATTTCCATCTGATCTACCTAATAGTGTTTTGATAACATAAATGACACTTTTTCATGGTCATTAGAGTAGAGCTTGTCATCAAGACAAAGGAAGCAGTAGGATAATGAATTTGGTATTTAATTATTGGTTAACATGTATATTATGTATGGATATTTTGAAAAATGAAGTATTTAATATTTTAGATGATGAAAAACATGCCAGAACATGTATAAAATGCCCATGGACATGCAAGACAACTCAAATTTTTAGGTTTTGGGTCTTTCAAATGGATTGTCAGGAGGAGCAATAAGGCTGAGAGAGCCAAAATATATATATGCCTGAGTAACTGTGATCAGGCTCTTTCAAATGGGACTATAATTATGAATACGTCCCCATAATTATAGGATTTTAAGGCATTGGACACTTAAATGATAGCCTGGAGTAGTTTTCGTATCTCCACTCATCTTCCGTTGTAAATCAGACCAAGTGTGTTCTGTAGGAGAACTGATGTGTTCCTCTGATTTGGGGCTGCCGCTATTTTTTGATATATTGAATGCACTACTTTATCAACTACTCTGGCCAGTAATCTGATACATTGCACACACGGCATTTCTTTTGCATTGAATCACCTTGACTTCGTTGAAAAACATCAGTAACACTCTAAACAGAAAATAAACCATGCCTCTGAAATAAACAATTAATCATGTCCCTTTTTTACATCTTGACTAGAAACACAATTCCAAAATCAAAATACATATTTTTTATGTTGGAATGAAGTAGTTCCTAAATGAAACTGCCCAGAACAAGATCTGTAGATATTTAGATGATCTCGGTCCTGATGTTTAGAATGAGACAGTGGTTTAATTTTTCAAATGTACTTTTTGGTGCTGAGTGTCACAGGACTTTTACCATTTAGTCCAGTTAATCTAGAGAAGGACAGTTAATCTATACAGCTGATATCTGAAACATGTATAACTCATACATACAGTAGACACCTAAATGGATAAACAGGCCCTTTAGCTTTAATGATAACTGTCTCTGCAGTGAGCACTAAACCAGTTCCAACATTTCAAATAATGCTGATTTTCACCCATGTCAATCAATCAATCAATCAATCAATCAATCAATCTTTATTTGTATAGCACCAATTCATAATAATTGTTATCTCAAGACACTTTACAATAGAACATAAAGCTCTTCATTTTGTGGATACACATCTCTGCATAGATACATATATACACTACCGTTCAAAAGTTTGGGGTCAATTAGATATTTCCTTATTTTTGAAAGAAAAGCACAGATTTTTTTTTTTGTCATTAAAGTTTTTTATTTATTTCTTTAAACATAAAAACAAACAAACAAACAAACAAAACAGACAGTGTTACTTTGAATTACTCAACATTTAAAGGCCTGCGATAAATACCTAAACACAAAACACCCAAAGTCCATATTAAACAATTATACTGACGTGTATGTAGTCAGTTACCTCATCACATTGGTACAGCAGTGTTACAGGAAAGAAAGCAGTTCCATGACTTCTTAAAGTTCTCAACATCATCATTGATCTTAGCCAGCATGTGTTCATATGATACAGTCTCTAACATTAATTCCATCCATTTTTTAATATCTGGAGAAGACGTACTTTTCCATAATCTGAGGATCACTTGGGCAGCCGTGACTACTCCCACTTTTATCACAACAAAGTCGTATTTTGATATATTGGGCAATTCTGATTGGTCACCTAGCAGGCATAATCTTGGTGACATAGGTATGGCTGAGCCCACATGTTTTTCTATGTATTTTATTACCTTTTTCCAGAATGGATTAACCAGTCTACATTCCCAGATTGTATGCATAAATGTTCCCTTTTCTGTTTTACATTTCCAGCATAGATCATTAGTTATCACACCCATCCTGTAAAGCTTTGAAGGGGTAAAATAAAATCTATGTATTAACTTATACTGGGTAAATTTCCCTTTAACCTCCTTTATAAATTTCCCAGTATTTAATAATATTTTCAGCCAAATCTCATCACTCAAGTCACACCCCAGATCCCTTTGCCAAGTGAGCCTCAGATTTTCACAGATATTTTTTCGTAACCCATTAAATATTTTGTAAAATACAGCTGCCTTTTGCGCTATGCAAGGTAACTCCATAAATTCCAACACTGGGTTCTTGTTCCTTATAACCTGGCCTTTACTTATGCAATCTCTGATCTGTAAGTATTTCCAGAAATTGTCTTTACTTTCTAAATTATACTTTTGCTTTACTTCAGAAAAGGAAATAAATACTCCTTCCGAGTATAAATCCCCTATCATGTGTATCCCTTTTGTAAGCCATTCATTCCAGTAAACAGTCTTTTTCCCGATCTGTATGGCTGGATTGTGCCATATAGAGGCATATGGTTGTCTTAAATGCGACAGTCCACACATCCTGTGTACCTCTCTCCAGGTTGTCCTTGAGTGAGCCAATATTGGGTTTGAAAAGTAATCCTGTTCCTTCATATTTGAACCAAATGAAAGCACATCCAAAGGCTTGAAGGGGCTTACTAGCTCTTGCTCAATTTTGATCCAGCTCAGTTCTGATTCAGTGTCCTTCCAGTGATTAGTCAGTCTTTACATTTCAAATGATACATTGTATAATCTTACATTAGGTAAAGCCATCCCTCCTATGTCCCTTGATGACCACATTTTCTTAATGTTGATCCTTGGTCTTTTCTTGTCCCACAAAAATTCTCTGATAATCCTGTCATACTGTTTAAACTGCTGTAGGGATATGCTAACTGGTAACATCATGGAAATATAATTGAATTGTGGGGCCACCACCATTTTTATCACATTAATTTTTCCCCATAGTGCAAGCCTCAATTTTCCCCATTTATCCAGATTCATCTTTATTTTGTGGAGGAGAGGTTCCATATTTGACTGCATTATTTCATCCAGGTTCGGATTCAGTTGAATGCCCAGATATTTCATACCTAAGGGCTTCCATTTAAAATTAAATGGAGTTACATGTTTGGAATAGCAAGTATTTGATAGAGGCATAGCTTCCGATTTGTGCCAGTTTATCTTAAAACCTGACACTTTAGAATATAAGTCGATACAGTCTAGTAATACAGGTAGAGAGCTGGCAGGGTCTTATCACTGCCAAAATATCATCGGCATACATAAGCAGTTTGTGTTCCCTCCCCCCTGCATGTATACCTTTAATTCTAACATTAGCTCTGATTGCTGCAGCCAGAGGTTCGAGGGCTATTGTGAAAAGCAACGGGGAAAGAGCGCATCCTTGTCTAGTACCCCTAGAGAGGCAGAAAAATTTTGATATTATCCCATTTGTGAGAACGGCTGCTCTTGGATTGGCATAGAGTATTTTAACCCATTTACAGAAGTGAGGTCCAAATCCGAATTTTGAAAGTGCTAACATAAGAAACCTCCATTCCACCAGGTCAAAGGCCTTTTCTGCATCAAGTGAGAAGGCTGCAATAGGTACCGGGTTAGAATGATTCATATATGTGAGATGCAGAAGTCTTCGCATATTATCAGCCGAGGACCTGTTCTTTATAAAGCCCACTTGATCGCTGTTTATAATGTCTGGCATCATGTTCTTCAAACGTAAAGCCAGTGTTTTTGTCAAAATCTTAACATCTACCCCAAGCAGACTTACAGGTCTGAAATTAGATGGGTCTGATATGTCTCTGTCTTTTTTGGGGATAAGAGAGATTAATGCCTCATTAAATGTACTAGGTAAAGTACCCATTTCAAATGATTCTAAATATACCTTAAGTAATACAGGGGCTAATACATCAACATATTTCTTATAATATTCAATCGGGAAGCCATCCAGACCTGGTGATTTCCCACTTTTCATAGATAAAATAGTAGTTCTGATCTCTTCCTCTGTTATAGGAGTTTCAACTTTTTCTGTTTGTTCCCTAGAGATAGTGGGCAGGTTAAGACCTGAAAAAAATGTCTCCATCTCTTCCATGTCGGGTGTGCAGCTGGATGTATAAAGATCTTTGAAAAAGTTTTCAAAAATATATATTTCATGTAGCTGATATTTCATATGGCAAATTGTCTGATATAAATTATCAGAGTAATGCCTCGCTAACTCTTTTTCCAGCTTATGTATCTCTTGGTCTAATCTTTTTTCTTTCACTGCCTTCTCTTTTTTCACTTTTGAGGAGTGGGCTATACATTTCCCTCTTATGAAGGCCTTGGATGCTTCCCAGACAGAGGATATTTTTTCTGTAGAACCGATATTTATTTCAAAAAAGGACTTAAGATCCTCTAATAATGTGTCGCTAAATGATTTTTCTTGCAACAGCATCGTATTAAGCCTCCAACGACCTCTTTTAATCTCATCTGTATTTAGGTCAATATGTAACTCCACTGTGCCATGATCACTGAGGGCAATGGAACCTATCTCACAGTTCGCAACTGAGTCCACTAAAGTGCTTGAAATCAGGAAATAATCAATCCGTGAATATGACTTGTGGCAGTGAGAATAAAAGGTGTATTCTCTCTCACGCGGATTGACTAACCTCCATATATCTACTAAGCCCAGGTCCTCTGCTAGCATCTTAATTGAAGTTCTATCCCTGGGTGCACGTTTACCTCTAAGCTTGCTCTTATCAATCATTTCATCCATTACCTGGTTGAAATCACCCGCCATTATAATCTGACCCTCCATATTTCCCACTATTCTATTAATTTCATGAAAAAAATCAGGCTCCTCTTTGTTTGGTGCATATAAATTGCATAACACTGTCCTAATTCCATTAATCAAGGCCTCAATGCAAATAAGTTGTCCTTCAATATCATTATGTTTTTTCAGCATGACGAAGCTTAGATTTTTATTAATGAGAATCATCACCCCATGTTTTTTGCTTGAGTATGAGCTATGAAAGACTGTCCCTACCCATCCTTTTTTAAATTTCATTGCTTCCTCATCCCCCATTACATGAGACTCCTGGATAAATGCTATGTCTGTGTTTTTGGATTTCAAATATGTCAGGATCTTTCTCCTTTTAATTTGATTCCCACATCCATTTATATTCCATGATATAATATTGATGTACCTGTTAGCCATACCTTTTTTCCTTGTAAGAGTACTGTGGTTGTGGCTCTCTTTTACACATCATTGCTTTAAACTTAGTAAAACAAATATTCTTCAAGCTATCCAAATCATTATCAGGCCAACTTAAACACACTGTCTCCATATAAAAAACGAACAAAAACACCAAACATAAAACACATAAACCCTTAATCGAAGCAACACTGAACTTTTTGCTTCTCAACAATCTCCTTTCGTCCTGACTGAACATGGACTTAACTAAAACTTTACTCGGTCCGTGAGGCGCGTTGGTGGTTACCCCGGCAACCCAGTCCTCTCGTTCCCAACAAACCCATCAGAGAAAAAAAGGTTACCTTATCTCCAAAGATTCACACACACTTCTTCATCTTTCAATATTGGGTCCCATGGTCTTCTATTTAGCGTTTAGCACAAACCTCTCAGCTTTCTGGCTGTCTCGAAATGTTTTCTTTTGTCCCTTCCATGTAAAAATAAGCGTTGCAGGATATATCAGCTTGTGTCTCACATTCAGCTCGTGCAGACGTTTCTTCAACAGAATGAAGGTCTTTCTTTTCTCCGCTAGTTCTCTCGTTAGATCTTCAAAGAAAGACAGCTTGCAGCCTTCCCACTCTATTCCTTTTTTCTCTTTGGCCATCTGTAACACTTTGTCTCGGGCTGATGATCGTAGGAAGCGCATCATTATGGTCCTCGGCGGCTGGTCAGGGTCGGGCATAGGAGCGAGGGAGCGATGAACGCGTTCGATCTCAAATTCTTGACCTGTGAGATGGAGCCCCTCAGAGATAATCCTCTCCACATACTGCCTTATTTTGCCTGTTTCTTCTTTGCCCTCTTTCAATCCCACCATCCTGACGTTGTTCCTCCTGCTCCGGTTTTCGAGGTCTTCCACTCATGTCCACGTTTCCAGTCTTTTGTCACATTTCTCCATGTTTTTGCCAATTTCTGCGTTTCTGTCCTCCATGTCTGATATTCGTTGTTCTGCCTCACCAAGTCTTATCTGGATGTTCTCCACGGAGTCTTTAAGCTCCTTCGTTGTCTCCTTAATTAAGACCACATCCGCCGCAACTGTCTGCAGAGTAACGCTCATCTTTCGTATTTCTTCAAGCATGTTTCCCTCGTCTTTCTTTTCAATGCAACCTTTGGTTTTACTGGGTGGAGTGTTTCCCTCTGGTGTCTCCGTTTTCATGTGCGGAGTTGCTATTTGCAGCTAGCTTGCTTCTCGTCGCTGTTCCTTTGAAAAAGTTTGCTCTCTTATCTGCCATTTCGTCAAGAGGCTTCAAGTTGTTGGTTGGACACCAGCCGTACCACTACTCAAAGAGGACACTAAAATTATGTCAAAAAAGCGAAGTGTGTGTTTCCAAATTTACGAAGTTAGCTGATGGTTTGTCAGGAGCTCCCCTAGTATGCTGCCATCTTTCTCCGCGGTCCCACGTGACTCCAAGCACTGATTTTTCAGTGAAGATAACATTGAACTAATCAGAAATACACTATATACATTGTTAATGTGGTATATGACTATTCTAGCTGCAAATGTCTGGTTTTTAATGCAATATCTACATAGGTGCATAGAGGCCCATTCCCAGCAACCATCACTCCAGTGTTCTAATGGTACATTGTGTTTGCTAATTGCGTTAAAAGGCTAATGTATGATTAGAAAACCCTTGTGCAATTATGCTAGCACAGTTGAAAACAGTTTAGCTGGTTAGAGAAGCTATAAACTAACCTTAAAACTAACCTTCCTTTGAGCTAGCTGAGTATCTGGAGCATCACATTGGTGGGTTCGAAAAAACTCTCAAAATGACCAGATAAAGGGAATTTTCACATGAAACTCGACAGTCTACTCTTGTTCTTAGAAATGAAGGCTATTCCATGCGAGAAATTGCCAAGAAACCGAGTACTACTAATAAACTGTGTACTACTCCCTTCAGAGAACAGCACAAACAGGCTCTAACCAGAGTAGAAAGAGAAGTGGGAGGCCCCGCTGCACAACTTAGCAAGAAGACAAGTACATTAGAGTCTCTAGTTTGAGATACAGACGCCTCACAGGTCCTCAACTGGCAGCTTCATTAAATAGTACCCGCAAACGCCAGTGTCAACGTCTACAGTGAAGAGGCTACTCCAGGATGCTGGCCTTCAGGGCAGAGTGGCAAAGAAAAAAAAAAAAGCCAAATCTGAGACTGGCCAATAAAAGGAAAAGATTAATAAGGGCAAAAGCAAACAGACATTAGACAGAGGAAGATTAGAAAAAAGTGTTCTGGACAGATGTATTGAAGTTAGAGGTGTTTGGATCAAACAGAAGAACATTTGTGAGATGAAGAACAACTGAAAAGATGCTGAAAGAGTGCCTGATGCCATCTGTCAAGCATGGTGGAGGTAATGTGATGGTCTGGGGTTGCTTTGGTGCTGGTAAAGTGAGAGATTTGTACAAGGTAAAAGGGATTTTGAATAAGGAAGGCTATCACTCCATTTTACAATGCCATACCATACCCTGTGGACAGCGCTTGATTGGAGCCAGTTTCATCCTACAACAGTACATTGACCCAAAGCACACCTCCAAATTATGCAAGAACTATTTAGGGACGAAGCAGGCAGCTGGTATTCTATCTGTAATGGAGTGGCCAGTGCAGTCACCAGATCTCAACCCCATTGAGCTGTTGTGGGAGCAGCTTAACCGTATGGTACGCAAGAAGTGCCCATCAAGCCAATCCAACTTGTGGGAGGGGCTTCTGGACGCATGGGGTGAATTTTTTCCAGATCACCTCAACAAATAAACAGCTAGAATGCCAAAGGTCTGCAATGCTGTAACTGCTGCAAATGGAGTATTCTTTGACAATAGCAAAGTTTGAAGGAGAAAATTATTATTTCAAATAATAATCATTATTTCTAACCATGTCGATGTCTTGACTATATTTTATATTCATTTTGCAACTCGTTTGATAAATAAAAGTGTGACTTCTCATGGAAAACACAAAATTGTGTTTGACCCTAAACTTTTGAACGGTAGTGTACATATAAGATACACATACACACTATATTACCAAAGTATTTGCTCACCCATCCAAATGATCAGAATCAAATGTCCTAATTACATGGCCTGGCCACAGGTGTATAGAATCAAGCACCTAGGCGTGCACACTGTTTCTACAAACATTTGTGAAAGAATGGGTCGCTCTCAGGAGCTCAGTGAATTCCAGCGTGGAATTGTGATAGGATGCCACCTGAGCAACAAATCCAGTCGTGACATTTCCTCACTCCTAAATATTCCACGGTCAACTGTCAGCTGGATTATTAGAACGTGGAAGTGTTTGGAAACCACAGCAACTCAGCCACCAAGTGGTAGGCCACGTAAACTGACGGAGCGGGGTCAGCGGATGCTGAGGCGCATAGTGAGAAGAGGTCACCAACTTTCTGCAGAGTCAATCACTACAGACCTCCAAACTTCATGTGGCCTTCAGATTAGCTCAAGAACAGTACAGAGAGCTTCATGGATGGGTTTCCATGGCCGAGCAGCTGCATCCAAGCCTCACATCACCAAGTGCAATGCAAAGCGTCGATGCAGTGGTGTAAAGCACGCTGCCACTGGACTCTAGAGCAGTGGAGACGCGTTCTCTGGAGTGACCAATCACACTTCTCCATCTGACAATCTAATGGACCAGTCTGGGTTTGGAGGTTGCCAGGAGAACGGTACATTTCAGACTGCATTGTGCCAAGTGTGAAATTTGGTGGAGGAGGAATTATGGTGTGGAGTTGTTTTTTAGGAGTTGGGCTTGGCCCCTTAGTTCCAGTGAAAGGAACTCTGAATGCTTCAGCACACCAAAACATGTTGGACAATTCCATGCTCCAACCTTGTGGGAACAGTTTGGAGCTGGCCCTTTCCTCTTCCAACATGACTGTGCACCAGAGCACAAAGCAGGTCCATAAAGACATGGAGGACAGAGTCTGGTGTGGATGAACTTGCCTGGCCTGCACAGAGTCCTGACCTCAACCCCATAGAACACCTTTGGGATGAATTAGAGCGGAAACTGAGAGCCAGGCCTTCTCGACCAACATCAGTGTGTGACCTCACAAATGCTCTTTTGGAAGAATGGTCAAAAATTCCCATAAACACTCCTAAACCTTGTGGACAGCCTTCCCAGAAGAGTTGAAGCCGTAATAGCTGCAAAAGGTGGACCGACGTCAGATTGAACCCTATGGGTTAGGAATGGGATGGCACTTAAGTTCATATGTGAGTCATGGCAGGTGAGCAAATACTTTTGGTAATATAGTGTACATATAGATACAAATATATCCATCCAACAGCCAACATGAATCCATATAGCCAATCATGAATCCCTCCATCATAGCTCAAGAAAAAACCTTCTGTTAAGCAGCAGGAAATCTTGAATGTGGATCCCAGTCTCATGATGAACAGCAAATCCACACGATGCTGTGTTGGGTGTGAGGGTGAAGGAAGGGAGGTAAGAGGAGACAAGTGGACTTAAGTAAGAACTAAAGTTAGTGACAGATCCATGTACCATCAACCTGTCGTCTGATTTATTAGAGGTTAGCCTCTTGAGATGCTACATCTGGTTTTCAGGAGGGAACTCATGTCTGAATGATTGCGGGGATAATTTTATAGAAGTATAAGCAATGATATTCTTACTGAAAATAAGAATTTATGGTAGTGATGAACTCATGGATGCCCAGAGGCCTCTGGAGATGTGACATGCCATTTTCAGAGGGACCTCATACCTATGTGGTGATTAAAAAAAATAGATACTGTAGATGTATCGATCATGGAAGGGGAGATCATGCTAATATCTACGTTTACAGCTATAATGATAATGGGAATGGAATGTTCCTAATGAAATGGCCAACTATGTGTCATGTCCATAACTGTAGTTTTTGATGCTTCGTGACTCCACAGCAGCAGGAAGTTTCCACCAAGGATCCCAGGCCACCTACAAGACAAGAGCCAGAGACGAGTACAGGAGCAAACAAAAGGGGCAAAGGCAGATGAGAGAGAGAGAGAGAGAGAGAGAGAGAGAGAGAGAGAGAGAGAGCCCAATGTGCCAAATCCCTCCCGGCAGTCTAGGCCTATTGCATCTTAACTATGTTTTTAATTTATGGACTAATTTATTGACTATAAGCTGGTCCCTAACTGAAAGCTTTATCAAAGAGGAAAGTTTTAAGTCTAACCTTAAAGGTAGAGAGGAGTCTGCCTCCTAACTGTGGTCAAATGGTTCCAGAGAAAGGAGCCTGATAACTGAAGGCTCTACCTCCCATACTACTTTTGGGGATTGACGGTACCACAAGTAGGCCGGCATTTTGGGAGCGTAATTTTCTAGAGGGGTTGTACGGCACTACAAGCTCTTTAAGATAGACTGGTGCCTGTCCACTCAGAGCTTTATAGGTGAGGAGAAGAATCTTGAATTCTATTCTATATTTAATGGGAAGCCACTGCAGAGAAGCTAATACAGGAGAATGTGGTTTCTTCTCCTAGTTCCAGTCAGTACACGTGCTGCAGCATTTTGGACCAGCTGAAGCGTCTTAAGCGACTTGCTGGGACAGCCTGAAAGCAGAGAATTACAATAGTCCAGTCTAGAGGTAACAAAAGCATGGACTAGCTTTTCAGCATCGCTCTGGGACATAATAGGCCTGATTTTAGCGATGTTACGAAGATGAAAAAAGGCTGTTTTTGAAATTTGCTTTATGTGAGAGTTAAAGGATAAATCCTGATCAATTAGAACTCCCAGGTTTCTAACAGTTGTACTTGGTGCCAGGCTAATGCCATCTATGGCGGTTAAATCACTAGAAAAGGATTATCTAAGGTGCAATGGTGTCAATATTTTTGAACTTGTAAGTTTGTTTTATTTATATTTTTCTGGCAGTTTTATTTTTTGTCTGGGTCATAACTTGCTTTTTTATGCATTTTTTATTTTGATTATTTTTATGTCATTCTTATTATTATCATTTAGTTTTTATTATTTGTTGTCTCTTTTTTGATGGATGCCAACTGCCGTAAAACCAAAGAAGAAGAAAAAGCCTGGTGAGAGCGTCCACCTGCAGTAGCCTGGGTGGCAGCTGTCGTGAGATTAGAGCCAACAGAACAAACCAAAAAAAACCAAAGTGTTTATTTTAGATTTCTGTACACCTGTCTTAAAATATGAGGGATACTGGAGCTTGGTTGAGGTTGTGGGACGGCTCATAGTGGGCCTCCCTTATTTTGAAAGACAAAACTTGAAAGGTAAGCTTTCTCCAGTGTAGCTGGATCCCTCTCAGCTCAGCTACACGCACTTAATCACAGTCAGTGCGCGCCGGTTATGCGTGGCAGTTATGAAATTTGATTGGTTTAATAAATTGGACCCAGACGCTGTGATTGGTTGGTGTTTTCTCTGTTTTACTCCTGCTGTAGACAGTGACTATTTTTAACTCTCTTTAAGAACACATCACGCATTGATTACCATCAGGACATAAAAATAATTTTAACCAGTTTACAAAAAGTGTATCTAAATCTGATTACCTTAATAATAACAATAATAATTATAATTATAATAACAGAAATAATAATAATAATAATAATAATGATAACAATAATAATAGAAATAATAAAAATAATAATAATAATAATAATAATAACAATTATAACAATAATGATGATGATGATGATGATGATTATAATAATAATAATCATAATAATAATAATAATAATAATGGTCATAACTTTATTGATATAGCACCTTTAAAACCACAATTTGTCAAAGTGCTTGGACAGACAGACAGCAAAGCACAAGAGCTTCAGCACAAAAGCAGCAAGAAAAGAATTTAAATCAAAGAACCTTCACAGACAAACAAAAACTGAATTATGAACACTGCTCAGAGAAGGAAACATTTCAAGGACCCTGAGGAAACCTAAGGCCTGAAAAAGAGGGCCAAACAATCCAGAACCAGGGGCCAGCACAGTCCAAAACACACAAAAGGCCCTCAGCCCACAGGACCAGGACCACAACAGACATCGGCCCACACACAAGGAGTCCCCAATGTCAGCAGCCCCACCAATCTAAGGCCACCTTATTCCCTAAGCCTCAGCGAGTGGCCAGACCCAGACCACCACATCCAGTCCCCCTCCTCACAATAAGAACCTGTTCATATGTTGTAAGAACTTAGACAATACAAGAACCCAGAGACATGAATGAGACCATGAGGAGCAGAGAGAAAAGATAAAAACATCAAAACAGAGAAAATGGAAAAGGCAATAAAAAGGAGAAGAAGCAATTAGAAAAAAAACAATAAATGCACTAAGGCAAGAAAAGAGTCACAAGAAAGAAAAGCTGTAAAATGATGCCAGACTTCATAACAAATAGTTCTATGAACATAAAGAAGAGCTGAAACAATAAAAGAGCCAAAACAATAAGCCCTAAAAAGAAGAGACACACAACATGATGAAAAGATGAAGCAAACAATAAACAGAAAGTAAAGCAGTGAACAGAAATAAATGAAGTTATGACATCTCTGATTTTACTGCCTCTCTCCATGTTGTTGTTGTTGTTGTTGTTGTTGTTGTTGTTGTTGTTGTTGTTGTTGTTGTTGTTGTTGTTGTTGTTGGGGGTCTCCTCTCAGAGTGTCCTGGATCATTGGGGGTTTGGTCTGTTGGATCTCTGGAGCTCCTGAGGCTCTCAGCTGGGAGGCCTTCTGCTCCTGCTGGTCCTAAACTCTTGGTGCTAACCAGGCCTGGCTGATGAAAACAGTCTGAGGCAGTTGAGGAGGCTCAGAGGAGCTGAAGGTTGATATCAAAGATGGATGGAGACAATCTCAGGGACAGGTCAACATGGAAACTGGGACTGAGTCCACAATATTTGTGTCCAACAGAACAAAGAGTCCAGCTCCAACATTCACTGTATTGTTGGACAACATTTGAGCTGATTTACAGTCTGATCCACATCAACCTGATGAAGGTCTGAGCTCCAACATGTTTGAAGGAACAAAGAAGGTTCTGGAGATGCAGGTGGAGACCACAGTGTGTAGGAGTCTCTCTGTGTTTGGCTTGTTGACTCCTCTCACCTGTCCAAGTGGGATCAAGTCTTTGTTCTGGAACATTCTGTGATCATTGATTCTAATGAAGTTCATGTGGACTGCAGTGTGGACCATGTGACAGCAGACTGTGACTGTGAGCTCAGATTGAAGTGTTTAGATGTGAAGGTTTGATCCTGACAGAAAAATCTGAGCTCTGCTGTTTACACTTTAGAGAAACAGGAGGAACGGATCAAGACGTGTGTGAAAGCAGCTGAGACAAACTGAAGTACAGGAGGCAGAGCAGCAGCTGATTGGCTCTGCTGAGCAGACTGTGTGATGTGGACACATCTGATTGGACCCTAAAGAGTTTTTCTCTTCATTCTCTCTTCTTTATTCAGACTGGAGGGCTGCAGTTTGTCAGAGATCAGCTGTTCTTCTTTAGCCTCAGCTCTGAATTCCAACCCCTCCCATCTGAGAGAGCTGAACCTGAGCAACAACGAACTTCATGATTCAGGAGTGAAGCTGCTGTGTGATTTTCTGAAGAGTCCAAACTGTAGACTGGAGATTCTGAGGTAAGTTCATGTTTTCTCTGTTTCTATTGTAGATCTTCTGTGTGTGATTATTAACTGAAGCATCTTCATGTCCAGATGTTTGACTGATCATATGTAGGGATGTATGATGGTGGATTTTTGCTGATATCTGATCTGCTGACATTTCAACCTTCTTTGAGCTCCTCCTGATATATCGATGAGGCTCATGAAAACTACCCCACCCAGGTTCAGAATGTGAAAAATTATGATTTGCTACCAGTAAATCTTTTTTTGTATGTAAAAGTAGGGACGTTTAGGATCCATGATTATAAAAAAGTGTCATCCAATGACTTGTATAAATAATTGTTGCCTTCACCTCATTTTTGTCATGTGCCAGACTTCTAAACTTTTCCCTAAAAATCTACATGTGTGTTTTTGCTAAAGTCTTTAAAAAAATTGATTTCTGACTCTTATTCTAGGTCTTTGGAACTACCTGCAAATCATTTTTTTTTTCCGGCCAATTTATTTCAAAGTTACTGGTTTGAGGATGAATTCTGTGACTTCTTATGGCCGTGCTACCAGATCCATTGGAGCAGCAGCAGGAAGATTGGGAAATGCTCCCTACAAAAACAAATGTGACATTTTCATCACTAACCAGTATCAGTCGTTAATGTATCATTTAAAAAGTTCTAATATCAAATCATTCTCTTTTCTTTTATGTAATACACATCCATGTCTCTTTACTTTGGTCCTCCATTGCCACATGTTTAGGCATTTGTGTTCATTATTCATGACTCTTGGAGTTAAATCAAGAAACAACAAACACTTCTCGCAAAACAGCGACTATTTCTTTATTTCCCCACTTTCCCTCCAAACAATACATCTGAATACTTTCTATATTTCTGGCCTCATGCAGATTTTGTCATGGTAATTAGCCTGATTCAGGACTGATTTTTTCCCATTTTTAAAGAAGAAAGTGTCATTCACGTTGTTGAAAGAAGCAGCCCCTGAGTAAGACAGATTACTAAAAGCACACGAAATATGTTACAAAGCTGATAAAAATACATTAAATATTTGCGTTCTGTAAGAAAATGTTGCTCGCATAAATAATGAGAGGAAATTCACCCTGAAATCCAGTCTTACCAGATTTACTCAATATGTAATTTTAGTTATCACGTAGTGAGGCATGTGACCTGTACAGATTTAATAATCACAAGCTAATACTACTAAATACTAAATAGAGTTAATACTACTAAAGTCAACATTTAGACATCAATATGTATAATATCAACGGGAATGTTCTGATTTATATTCAAGTCCTGAAGGGTTTTTAAAAATAATGCAATCTACATTATCAAGTATAATTTCTATTATTCCATGAACCTGGATGTTATCGGTGCCATATTTCAAATCCCCAAAACCTACATAAAACTTTGTTTTGTTGTATAATCATCCAGATACAACAAAGAAAAGTGGATCTTCAGTCAACTGATTCCCTGATACATGTTTTACACTATTATAAAAGGATTTACACTGGTACAGGTCAGCAAATTACAAAAAACGTCCTTCAGACTGTTGTTTCCAACAATGTACTGACACAAACAAGTCTGTTGGAGCTTCTGACAGGAAGAGGAAGCTCCCTGGAAAGAGTTAAAGGAGTTTCAATGGTGTTTGGGTTGATTTGCTTCTGTGCTGCTTTTATTTAATGTAAATGAAAAATCACACAAATGAAACATTCAATTTTGACTCATAATTAGGACAGAATTCCAGGTACTTACAGGGAGACTGGGTGAGCATCGTGATTTTTATCAACTGGAAAATAAAGATATCATTTCATACTTGTTAACGTGGCAGATTGTGATGAAGCTGAGAGTTTTATCGGAGGCTCCTTGGAAATGGAGTTCAGTTTGAAGCTCCAAGGAGGATTCATAGAAACAAAGAAGAGGCAGGCAAGGCATTCACACAAGCGAGGGAGAGGCATACACATAAAAATAGAGACAGGGCTAGCGACCAGCTACCACAGAGCCAGCAGGAGCCAGCCACCAGCTACCACAGAGCCAGCAGGAGCCAGCGACCAGCTACCACAGAGCCAGCGGGAACCAGCGATCAGCTATAAAGCCAGCGGGGGTCTAGCGACCAGCTACCACAGAGCTAGCAGGAGCCAGCAATCAGCCACCACAGTGCTAGCGGGGGCTTGCGACCAGCTACCACAGAGTTAGCGGGAGCCAGCGAGCAGCTACCACAGAGCAAGCAGGAGCCAGCGACCAGCTACCACAGAGCTAGCGGGTGTCAGCGAGCAGCTACCACAGAGCCAGCTGGGGACAGCGAGCAGCGGCAGCGGAGCCAGCGGGGGACAGCGAGCAGCTAAAACAGAGCTAGCGGGGGATAGCGAGCAGCTACCACATAGCTAGCGGGGGACAGCGAGCAGCTACCACAGAGCCAGCGGGGGACAGCGAGCAGCTAAAACAAAGCTAGCAGGGGACAGCGAGCAGCTGCGCAGAGCCAGCGGGGGACAGCGATCAGCTACCACAGAGCCAGCGGGAGCGACCATAGCCTGGGCGAGAAAGAGCTTGCAGCCTGTAACCCCCCCGCTGCCAGGACCAAAGCAGCAAAAAAAACACAGATAAAGAAGTTGTTTTTCTCACTCAGGTAAATGATCTGTTAAATCACCAAAAGGAAATTTTCACGGCTCTTTTACAACAACAAGACATTTTCAAAGACTTTGTCAGAGTTATTATGGAGTCAACCAATTCCAGGCTGGACTTAATAGCTAAAGAAGTGCAAGAACTAAAAATTAGCATACATTACACACAAAAAGAAGTAGATGAACTTAAAGTCACTCAAGCAAAACAATCGGAGCATTGCAACACAAATCAATCAGATATAGTGAAGTGTGAAAGTCTACAGGTTATTCTGGACAATAGTCAGTATCTTGAGGGTCAATTGAGAAGGAATAATATCATCATTGATGGAACACCTGAAACCCCTGGAGAATCCTGGGCAGACTCAGAAGTAAAGGTAAAGGACATGTTAAAGCAGAAGTTGCAGATACATAAAGACAATGAAGTTGAACGTGCACACCGCACAGGAAAACCAGACGCAAAGAGAGACAGACTAAGATCCATAGTGGTCAAGTTCCTGCGTTTTACAGACAAAACTGAGGTCTTACAAAAAGCCAAACACCTTAAGGGCACCAAGATATTTATTCAAGAAGACTGTACAGATGCCATAAAACTCAAAAGGAAAGAACTACTGCCAAAACTAAAGGCGGCACGCGAAAGATTAGACATTGCCTATCTCAGACACGACAGGCTTATCATCCATCCTCGCACCAGCACTCCTGAAAGTATAACAAAGTTGACTTTTTTTTAACATCATATGATAAACATAGTCATGTCTCAACGCATACGACCAAAGAAAGGCTTAGGTATTGCACATATTAACATTACAGTTTTTCTCAAATGCTAAAACACATTTCACAAACGTTTCCTCTATGTTCCCCAATGTCTAAACACAACACCCTTTTCTAAAGCTACATAAACACAACCACACCTTCTCACTTCAAAACTCAAACTTTCACACCAAAAGAGCAGCTCGAAGCTTTCAAAAATATAAACACTATACACATCATTACACACTACAGCAATACAATTGAAAACACAATGCTCAATTTGTGAGAAGGTTCTTTGTTTCATAACTGCCAATGCATATTTTTAGAAACTTTACAGTAACGGATCTTCTTAGATCTCTGTAGAGGACTAGGCATTTAGATTTGTGAGTTTCATATGAAGAGTATAAATCTATAGAAAACACTGCATGTACACTACTGTAACACAACTCAATGCAAAAACAGAATCTATTGCACACAACAGTACTCTTGAAAACTTTTTCAGGGTGTAAAGTTTTTTTATTTACTTTATTCACACATATATTTCTGTGTATTACTATACAACAAAACTGGCGACGAAGGGACGCTCTCACGCAGTCTTTGTTTTCGGTTGAAAAGTCAGAGTAAGAGAGTTTATTTTACTCGAGAGTCCTATGCCACGTCAGAGCTAACGGAGCATCAACGGCACGGCGCTAGCTAGCAACAGCGGTGCAGACGTTACGGCACCAGAGACGGCAGGAGGACGCTAAGTAGGGAGGAGGAATTCCCGCGGTGGAGAGAGGCATCCGGAGTGAACTGTAAATCAGTAAGGAGCATTTGAGAAACGCCAATAACACAAGGGCAGTAAGTTAACAACAAGGAAGTTGTAGACAGCTGAGTAACTGTTAAAACAAGTGAAAGGATAAGACTAATTGCTGAAACCAACGGGGAATAATCAGCACTGAGTGAAAATGGCTGCACTCATTGGAAGTATTGGACAGTTTGAAGAGAACACAGAACAATGGAGCTCATACACCAAGAGATTTGAGTATTTTGTTCTTGCAAATAACATTAATGATGATGTTATAGTGCCAACATTTCTGAGTGTAATGGGAGGAAAAACATTCAACTTACTGAGAAATTTAGTGCAACCGGAAAAGCCTGGAGACAAGTCATTTGATGAAATAAAGAATATATTAAGGAATCACTTTTCCCCCAAGCCACTGATAATAGCAGAGAGGTTCAGATTCCATAAGAGGAACCAGGCAGATGGTGAATCTGTTTCACAGTTTGTAGCTGTACTGAAACAGCTATCTGAACATTGCCAGTTTGGAACCTTACTTAATGACACCATACGTGACAGACTGGTGTGTGGTCTACGCAGCGAGGCTATCCAAAATCGGTTACTCACAAATGCCAACTTGAGACTTGACAAACCCATTGACATAAGCACGCCAATGGAAATGGTGAGAAGCACAGCAGCTAAGTGCATCAACCCATGTCCACAAAATGTACTCCGAGAACAAGAGTGGTGCAACAGTGGGTAAACCATGCTACCGCTGTGGAAAAACAGGACACCAAGCATCAGAATGTTTGTGTAAAGACATAGACTGCAGGAAATGTGGAAAAAAAGGACACATTGAATGTGCGTGTAAGAACAAAAAGGGTCAGATAAACAAACAACACACTGACATGAAGAAAAGTGGTTTTCACAGAAATAAACAGAAAAATGTACACAAACTGGAACACCAACAAGAGGACCTAAGTAACTGTGAGTCTGATGAAGACACAGTACACATTTTGGCTGTCTGGGACAATGACGATGGATGCTGGGTCACACTCCTATTGGAAAACAAAGCGGTGCGAATACAAGTGGACACAGGAACCCGTGTATCCATGGTTTCAGAAACTGTTTATAAGAAAAAACTGCAGCACCTTAAGTTACGAGAGACCAGGTTATGGTTAAGAACATACACTGGTGAGCCTGTGCCAGTATTGGGAGTTGTGGATGTGATAGTGGAATACAACCACCAGAGGAAGATTCTTCCACTGTACATCATTCCTGGAAACCGTCCATCTTTACTGGGCCATGGGTGGCTACAAAAGCTTAGATTGGACTAGCAGGAAGTATTCATGATCAAGGAGGGTGTCACAAGCCCACTGAAGGAGATTTTAAGGAAGCACTCAAAAGTCTTTGATGGGGATCTAGGCAGCATGACAGGACATCACAGTTAAGCTAACCATCAAATCTGGAAGCACACCAAAGTGTCTTAAAGCAAGACCTGTCCCTTATGCCATAAGACCTAAGGTGGACGAGAATTGGACAGATTAGTGAAGAGTGGAGTACTGGAACCAGTGAGCACAAGGAATGGTCTACTCCAATCGCTCCAGTTATTGAAAAGACGGAGCACCAGGATCTGCGGTGACTTTAAAGTCACCGTGAACCCTGTCTTGGTAGCAGAACCATATCCGCTACCACTCATTGATGACCTCTTTCTGGTTTGGCTGGTGGACAGAAGTTCAGTAAAATAGACTTATGTCAGGCATATCTTCAGATGCATGTCGATCCAGAGTCGCAAGAACTGTTGACCATAATGACACACAAAGGTCTGTTTAGGTACAGGAGGCTCCCTTTCGGAATAACCTCTGTCACAATCTCAGCTTCAGCCTCAGCCTCATCCGCAGCCTGTCACTCACCTGCTCCACTCCAATCAGTCTAGATTCACCCCACCTGTGTCGCCACTCACACCTGCGCCTCGCCTCTGGCAATCAAGCCAGCTACTAAAGCCCCAGCTCCGACTCAGTCATTGTCAGACTGTCGCCGCTCTCATGCTGAAAGGTCCAGACTCGCTTCCGGATTGATCACCCATTGCCGACCAGTTTCCCCAGACTCTGCCTCATACGCCTGACCCTCGCTCGACTCAAGGTATCGACTAGCTTCTGTCCTGTATTCACCCGCCTGTCTGAATCCCGGCTTTCGATCCTGCTGAAGTCTCTGCTGTCAATCCTGTCTGATCTACGCCAGACCCACGCCTGGTATCTGATCCTGCTTCCGCCCCTGTTGCGAATCCTGTCTGATTCACGCTAGACCCACGCCTGGTATCCGACCCTGTTTCCGCTCCGTTGCCGAGCCCTGTCTGATCTACGTGGTGCCGTCGCCTGGTGTCTGACTTCCCGCCAGTCCACGACTACGAGAGCTGGCCTGAACCACATCACCGAGTGTTCCTGAACGCCTCCAATCGTCAGCAAGTGAGACAAGCCGGCGTTAAAGCATTGAGTGAGCTTCTGCCTGTGCATCTCCTGAGTGGCCTAGTCGGTAAGGCGTCCGGCTACGGATCAAGTGGTCACAGGTTCGCCTCCCGCCAAGCCACAGTCTGTTACGGTCCTGTCTGTGTGGCTCTCTGTTTTGGGAATCTTTTGTTTGTTGTCGCGGGTTGAAGCCCCGCTCAAGAAGCAGCTTTACTCCGTTAAAAGACTGTGTGAGTTGTCACCCCTTTTGTTTGCTGTCGCGGGTTGAAGCCCCGCCTCAAGAAGCAGCTTTTCTCCGTTAGAAGACTGTGTGAGTTGTCACCCCTTTGTTTGCTATCGCGGGTTGAAGCCCCGCCAAGACGCAGCTACACCCCTCTGAAAGACTGTGTGCCCTGTTACCTGAGAAGATCTGGGTTAGCTCAGTTGGGAGAGCGCCCGTCAAGAGATCAACTGGCCGCTGGGTTCGCACTCCCGCCAGAACTGTTCCTGGTTGTGCTGTTAAATAAAGTCTGTCTATTCCTAACGCCACCCACTTGCTTCTGGGTCCTCACTCACAACATTACAACCTCAGCACCAGCACTTTTCCAAAGAGCAATGGACCAGATTCTGAGCGGACTACCGGGCGTCCAATGTTACTTAGACGACTTATTGGTCACAGGACCTGATGAACAGTCACACTTAAAGAACCTTGAAGCTACACTGCAAAGACTTGAGGAATATGGTCTAAGAGTGCGAAAGGACAAGTGTGAGTTCTTCAAACAGTCAGTTGAGTACCTGGGGCATGTCATCAGCAGTGGACTTCATAAGGCACCATCAAAAGTAAAAGCTATTGTGGCAGCTCCTTCCCCGGAAAATGTGAGTCAACTGAGATCTTTTCTTGGTTTGTTGACATACTATGCAAGATTTGTTCCAAACCTAGCACATAAGCTTAAGGCACTACACAAGCTTCTAAATAAAAGCGAGATATGGCAGTGGACTGACAAGTGTGAGACAGCCTTTAAAGAGGTGAAGACTGCCCTCTCCCAGTCTGAGGCTCTCACTCATTTTGACCCAGCGTTACCTCTCCAGTTGGCATGTGACGCCTCACCTTATGGTATCGGAGCGGTGGTATCCCACACCATGCCATCAGGAGAAGAAAAACCAATTGCCTTTGCATCCAGAACACTGAGCAAGGCAGAGAGCAACTATGCACAGATAGAGCAAGAAGCGCTGTCAATAGTATTTGGAGTAAAAAAGTTCCATCACTATCTTTTTGGCAGGAATTTCACCCTGTTAACAGATCATCGACCTCTCACCTCCATCTTTGGACCTCATACTGGCATTCCCTCTCTAGCAGCAAGTCGTATGCAGCGATCGGCATTGTTGCTGTCCGCCCACCAGTATGACATCAAGTACAGACGGTCTGATCAACATGGAAATGCTGATGGGCTTTCAAGGCTGCCGTTGCCAGTCATGCACACAGAACCACAGCAAGATGACATCTTCTATTTCAAGGAGGTGTCTGAAACTCCAGTGACCTCAGCTCAGGTGAAAACACACACACGAACTGATCCAGTCATGTCTGAAGTCGTAGACATTGTAACCCATGGTAGGAGGGGAGAAATGACACAGAGTCTCAAACCTTACCTGATAAGAAGAAATGAACTATCAGTTCAGTCTGGATGTTTATTATGTGGCTTCCGTGTCATCATTCCACCAACTCTAAGAGCTAAGGTTCTTAATGAACTCCACTCAGGACACTGTGGTGTGGTGAGAATGAAAGAAATCGCATGCAGTTACTTCTGGTGGCCTGGCCTGGATGCAGCCATTGAGGAGAAAGCAAAATCATGCTCTGCTTGTCAAAAGTTGAGAAACCTCCCACAACTGGCTCCACTACATCCGTGGGACTGGCCTGAGGAACCTTTGCAAAGAATCCACATAGACTTTGCTGGACCACTAGAGAACCACATGTTTCTAGTTGTAGTTGACGCACAAAGCAAATGGCCTGAGGTTATCATGAAGAACACATCTTCAGAGAGAACCATCGAAGAGCTACGGTCTATCTTTAGCCACTTTGGTCTACCACAGCAGCTAGCTAGTGATAATGGTCCACAACTAGTGTCTGAAGAGTTCACAATATTCATGAAGGAAAATGGTATTCAGCATGTCAAGTCCGCACCATACCACCCTGCAACAAACGGGCTTGCTGAAAGATTTGTACAGACCATGAAACAGGCTCTCAAATCTTCTCAAGGCATGCAGTCACTCAACAAGCGCCTTAGTGCTTTCCTTTTGTCATACAGAAACACCCTTCATGCTACAACAGAGGTGTCACCTGCCTCAGCAATGTTTAAAAGACAACTACGCACTTGCCTTGACCTCCTGAGGCCCAACAAGACAAAATAGGTTGTAAACCATCAACATAAAGTTCAGATCGAGAGACGAGCAATAGCCAAGCTTCGGAGCTTCACACCCGGAGACCAGGTGTTAGCCCGGAACTACACCAAAGGTGTTAAATGGATACCTGCAACTGTTGTCTCTAAAACCGGACCTCTGTCATATACGGTGGAAACCAGCGATCATATCAGCTGGAGAAGACACATCGATCAACTGCTGCATCAGGTTCACAGGATAACTCACCTCAACAGTTACCCTTCGTACCAGAGCCTGAGTCTATCCAGGAGCATTCTCCATTACCACAAGAAGTACAGAAGGAACCTGCAGGACTAGACTTCATCCAAGGAATACCTAAACCAGCTCAGGTGTCTACGCCAGGCTTTGTGTCTCCCACACAAGAACCTTTATTGCCCTCGCCAAGAAACAAAGGGACTGATGTACCAGTGGGTCGCACTTACCCCAAAAGAGACCGACGACCCCCTGATAGACTTTCACTTTAGCATAGAGACTACCCTTGACAGTGGGGCAGAATAATCCCCAGGGTTTGTCCGGGAGTTGAGGTAGTCTACCCTCCCTCCCTAGTTAAGGAAAAGGTTCTAGGTAACGAGAAAGAAAAAAAGTTTATATATATATATGTGTAGTTCAATGTTGATTTTCAGTGAAGTTATTATGACAGAATGGACTCTGACATACATGAGTGTTTACTGTTTTTTTTGTTAAGGGCACTTTAACAGTAAGGAGGAAGGGATATGTTATGTATTGACAGCTATATTTTTGTCCCCTGTGAGTTTCCGTTGTTGCCTGTATTCTCTGATTCGCGCTCACGTCATGCTCTCTCTCTCTCTGTCCTGCACTAATGGAGATAAACACAGAGTCAACCGTCCACCAGAGTCTCGTGTGTATTACTTTCATGTTATTCACATATCGAAGAGTATACAACAAGTACAATACCTGTTGTGTTGTCTGAATGCCCTGATAATGTTGGCCACGGTGAACCTACTCAGGTTTGGACGGACTCTTAGTCCCACTTCAGCCATTGTCATGCTATGGACGATGACATGGTCAATGACTGTTGCTCGCATCTCGTCTGTAATGATGGTGCGAGGTTGTCTTGCTCTTCCTCCTGGACCTTCTCTTCTCCCTTCTGGGCCTTCTCCTCTTCCTCGTTGGCCTGTTCCTCTTCCTCCTCTGATTTGTACTCCTCTTCCTCGTTGGCCTGCTCCTCTTCTTCCATGGCCAGCTCCTCTCCCTCCTCTGACTCGAATTACTCTTCCCCTGACTCTGCCTTCATCCATTGTGTTTGTTTGGAATCTTCAGCAAACTGTGCACTCTGAACTTGCTTTTATACATGTGGTCACAGCATTAGCAACAGGTGTCTTCAATTTTGAGTCGTTGTGTGTAATGAATGACGTCAGGTGTGTTCATTGTGTTCAAGTATTGCTGACTGTGGCAAGCATTTTGCATCACATGAGCTTTCATTTGAGAATATGAGCAGAGTTCTTTTGCAACTTGTGTTTTAGCAAGGAAAAATGTGTTTAGATTTATGAGAACAGAGGATTGCGTTTTGTGAATTGTGTCTTCATGTGAAATGTGTTTGTGATATTGGCAAATGATGGCTAGATTTAGTAAATGTGTTTAGACAACTGGTCATTTGGTTTAGAAGATTGGCTTTTGTGTTTTAGCATTTGAGAAAAACTGTAATAGTCTAAGAAACAATATTACAGAAATTACTGAGCTGTTGTCTGAATATAGTTTGCATTTACTTGCTATATCAGAGACTCATTTGGACTCCTCTTTTGATGACACTGAGTTACATATTAAAGGATACAATATTTACAGGAAAGATAGGAATATATTTGGTGGGGGTGTTGCCTTTTATGTTCAAGATCACATTCCTGTCGAAGTATGTTACAATTTAATGAATTATAATATTGAAACAATGTGGATACAAACTCATCTACCTCACAAAAAGCCTATTCTTCTAGGTTGTTGTTACAGACCACCCAGCGCCAATAAGGAATATCTTGAAACTATTTGTGAAATGCTTGAGAATAACACCATGATGGGTCAGGAGGTTTACTTTATGGGAGACCTAAACATTGACTGGCTTGCTGAAAACTGTCCTCTGAAATCTCAATTGCAAACTGCTTCGATAACATACGGTCTTACGCAGGTTATGAACAAACCTACTAGATCATGCATAAAACAGGATGGTACCAAAACTGCCACATGCATAAATCTTATTTTTACTAATTCGCCAGAGCTATGCAATCAGATTCTATCTGTGCCCATTGGATGCAGTGATCACAGCCTGATTATAATTGTGAGAAATCTTAAGGTGGGTATACCTGGACCCAAGACATTACTGAAAAGATCTTTTAAGTTGTTTAATGAGGACTTATTTGTCAAGGAAGCATAAGAAATATGCTGGTTGGAAGTTTTTGAAGCAAATAATCCAGGAGTAACCCTTAATAAGTTTAACAAGTTATTTTTGCCTCTGGTGGAGAAACATGCTCCATTAAAAAGGTTCACTGTCAGGAGTGCTACCACACCATGGTTAGACAAAGAAATCAAAGATGCAATGAAATTGAGAGATCAATTGAAAAAAAAAACACAACTATAACAGGTGATAAATATGATTTTGATCTATATAAAAGAAAAAGAAACAGTGTTACCAGACCGAACAGGAAAAAGAAGAAATTATATTTTGAAAATCAATTTAAGGAGGTAGGAAAGGATAGTAAAAAATTATGGAATGTCTTTAACAAACTGACTGGTAGAAAAGATAAAAACAATCCAGCGTTTCTGGAGGCGAATGGTAAATTCATTACGAAACCAATTGAAGTAGCGAATCACTGAAATGATAACTTTTTTGATAAATTAGATACTTTAAAAGAAAGTATGACTAGCTTAAGTAATGATATATCTCATGTACTAATTAGAAATAAAATTATGAATAACAAGGATTTGAAGTTCAAACTAGTAAATATAAACATTGATAAGGTAAAGGAGTTAATAAAAAATAGTAAAGAAAAAGCACCTGGTCTTGATGGTCTAGATAACAGACTTCTCAAACTAGCTGCTAATGAAATCGCTCCTGCTCTAGCTCACATTATGAACTTGAGTTTTAAATGTGGTTTATGCCCGCAAGCTTGGAAGGAAGCAAAAATAATTCCGCTATCCAAGAATAAAAAACTGCCCTTTTCTTGCTCTAACAGTCGTCCAATAAGTCTGTTACCTGTGCTTGGAAAAATGATTGAAACTATTGTATATGAACAAATTAATAATTATTTATTAGACAATAACATAATCTGCAGTTCACAACATGCATATAGGAAAGACCATTCAACTGCAACAGCGCTGACGGTTATGTCTGAGGACTGGCTTAGACAAATTGAAATCAAAAACATGATTGGAGCTGTATTCTTAGATTTTTCAGCAGCGTTCGACATTATTGATCATAATTTGTTAAGACAAAACTTGTCCTGTTATGGCTTTGAGCAATCTGCGCTGAACTGGTTGTACAGTTATCTGTCTAACAGAACACAAAGTGTGTTTTTTAATGGAAGCTACTCAGAAAGTAAAACCATAACATGTGCAGTTCATAAGGAGCCGTCTGGGACCTTTACTGTTTTCAATTTTACAAATGATTTACTTTATACTTTACTTAAAGTTAAAACAGTAATGTATGCAGATGATATAACTATATATGCTTCTGGACAAACAAGTAATGAACTGGAAAGTACTATAAATATGGAATTAATTAATTTAGCAAAATGGGTCAGACAAAATAAGCCACCCTGAATACACTGAAGACCAACTGTATGATTATTGGGTCCAATTATAATGTTGGTCGAAATCCTGTACTTAATATCAAATTAAATGACATCTCTATAAAACAAGTGTATGAAACCAAACTTCTGGGAGTAACAGTAGACAATACACTTTCGTAGAAGAAACACATATGTCATGTTATTGCATAAATGGGAAGAGGCACATCAATTATAAGGAGACATGCCTCCTATATGGACCAGAGAACTTTAAAAATAGTAACCCAATCACTCATATTATCACATCTTGACTATTGCCCAGCAGTTTGGTCCAATGCCAATAATGAATTGTTAAACAAATTACAATGTATGCAAAACAGAGCGGCCCATACAGTTCTGAAGTGTGGCAATAGAACAAATATTGTATCTATGCACAAAAAGCTCAACTGGCTAATGGTCAAAGAGAGACTTCTTTATTCACTGCTGATTGTGATTAGAAATGTATCGGTCTCAAGAACACCTTATGATTTGTTTGAAAAGCTCACTTTTAGTGCAGAAAGTCATAATCACAACACCAGACATGCTAGTGTTGGGAATTTCTCAATACCTAAGACATCTAACTCAATTAAGCGAACAGTTCTGTACCGAGGAATGAGAGAATGGAATTTTTTACCTGCACATGTAAAAATGGACACTAATTTAAAACAATTCAAGAGATTACTAAGATGCAGTTTTTTTTCCATGTATATGAATTCTTTACATCTGGAAAGGAAAATTGGCTTTGTTTTATGTTTTTCTGCTGTTTACTTTTTGTTTTCTGTTTTTTCTTTTAAATTTTATTGCTGTTATAATGAATGTATAATTTGGTTGGACCCCAGGAAGAATAGCTGTAGCTGTGCTGCAGCTAATGGTGCTCCGAATAAACAATAAACAATAAACTATGGAGTAAAATGTCTTTATTTGGTCTCGAGAAGGTCAGAAATGGTGTAAAACAGTCAAGTTTCCCTTTGAAGGTGGAAATCTGCCCAACGTCAAACATAAATGACAAGCCTAAACCGAACGCTTGAAATACGGGATACATTCAACCACAACATATCCCTGGATGACTGTTTTTACTGTTTCCATGTATAACATGATTATTTTTGATTAACGTTGAGAATCATGTTTGTAAGTCTGGCATTTATTTCCATCTAATCTACCTAATAGTGTTTTGATAACATAAATGACACTTTTTCATAACGGTAGAGCTTGACATCAAGACAATGGCTGCACTACATTTCCTTTTACCTGCATTGTCCACAGCTGAGAGGGTGGTCACACCTGAGTTGGATAAGACTGTGATTAGAGGTGCAGGAAGCAGAGTATGTAAGGTGTGTGAAATCAGCAGTTTACTTGGTGTGTGGCACAAAGGAGGTGAGACTATGAGGAGAGCTGTTTTTGTTGGACTAATCTCTCATTTTTTCCCTGTGCAGGACACATTTTTTGTAATGAGTTTGATTAATGTGCCATTTTTTGTCTTATTTTTGATGTGGCCATTTAAATGTTATCTGCATTTTGAGTATTCACAATGTGTTTAAAATTTCTCCTTCCATTCACACTGCCTGCAATTCAAGAGTATAACAGATGAATAATAATAATAATGATGATAATAATAATGATAATAATAATAGGAGGCACACAACATTATGAACAGATAAAGCAAACAATAAAAAAAGTGAAGCAGTAAAACAGAAAAAAATGAAGTTATGACAATCTCAGGGACAGGTCAACATGGAGAACTGGGACTGAGTTCACAATATTTGTGTCCAACAGAAGAAAGAGTCCAGCTCCAACATTCACTGTATTGTTGGACAACATTTCAGCTGATTTACAGTCTGATCCACATCAACCTGATGAAGGTCTGAGCTCCAACATGTTTGAAGGAACAAAGAAGGTTCTGCAGATGCAGATGGAGACCACAGTGTGTAGGAGTCTCTCTGTGTTTGGCTTGTTGACTCCTCTCACCTGTCCAGAGGCTGATAGCACGAACCAGGATTAATGTGTTGGGTAACTTCAGGGTTAACCCTGATTTATCCATAGCACGAAGCCGGTTCATTTCTTATCGGAGTAGATCACCATGGTGACTTACTTTGAAAGGCTACCTTGCTTCGGAGCAGGATAAGTTGGGGGTTGAATCTGATCCTGCGAAATGACCCTCGCACTAGCCAATCAGCTTCTCTGAATCAACGGCCTGCCCTCTTCTCCTGAACCCGGTTCTAGCGGCCCGGAATCATCTACCTGTGTGATATATATGAGCCGTTTATTGACCCACAGGGCGGTGTACTAACTGTCCTGCTGTCATTTTGCATCGCCCTGCTATATAGACTTCACTTCTATAGCTTCATACATTCAAATGCACCATAAAGTGCCTGACAAAGGAAAGGGATGTAATTCTTTTGTGAAACATTATTCCATCATCTCCATCATGTCATTCCTTCACTTTATTCATGTGTCTGAGGGTTTTTTTTCTTGCTGATTTCTGAATTGTTAATTTGGGTCAGACTTCAGATCGGTATGTTTTTATGATTTCATTGTGGCGACGACTTAAATCTTAAATGTAGTTGATATGACATGAAACAGACCAACCTACCAGACACAGTTATGTTTTTGTATTTATTTTTTATCTGCTCCCACGACCTCCTCACGACAGAGGGATTACATCTTTGGGAATAGGATGATAATTGTCAGACATGCAACACACTTTCACCGTATATTGCTTCATGAGATTCATGAGTGTCAGATTTCGCCAATAATGAGTAATTTGCGCATTTTCACAGCCTACCACACATTTGTTTCTGATTGACAGCTGCTATGGTGTTTTCTCTTTCCATTATTCTGGCTTTTTCATCCTAACATTTTAACATTATCAGACGCCGCTGTTCACATGTGAAATATGGAGCTCTGTCAGTGTATTCCCTGCTCTTCTCAGCGTGTTTTCTGCTCATGATCATGATTGGTCAGCTGCCTCTGAACCCTCCCCTTACACGTGCACGTTCATGGCTCTTGATGAGACAATCCTGGATTGAGTTACCGTGTTGATAATTTGCGTCGTGCCATCGGTTAATCTTTATTGCCATTGTTGCGGTTACTCAGCCTGGATAGATGTGAGTTATCGGGGATAAGTTGACCGCGCTTTGTGATATCGGCCTCAGGTTGGATCAAGACTTTGTTCTGGAACATTCTGTGATCATTGATTCTAATCAACTTCATGTGGACTGCCGTGTGGACCATGTGACAGCAGACTGTGACTGTGAGCTCAGATTGAAGTGTTTAGATGTGAAGGTTTGATCCTGACAGAAAAATCTGAGCTCTGCTGTTTACACTTTAGAGAAACAGGAGGAACGGATCAAGACGTGTGTGAAAGCAGCTGAGACAAACTGAAGTACAGGAGGCAGAGCAGCAGCTGATTGGCTCTGCTGAGCAGACTGTGTGATGTGGACACATCTGATTGGATCCTAAATAGTTTTTCTCTTCATTCTCTCTTCTTTATTCAGAGTGGGGAGCTGCAGTTTGTCAGAGATCAGCTGTTCTTCTTTAGCCTCAGCTCTGAAGTCCAACCCCTCCCATCTGAAACAGCTGTACCTGAGCAACAACAAACTTCATGATCCAGGAGTGAAGCTGCTGTGTGATTTTCTGCAGAGTCCAAACTGTAGACTGGAGATTCTGGGGTAAGTTCATGTGTTCTCTGTTTCTATTGTAGATCTTCTCAGTGTGATTATGAACTGAACCATCTTCATGTCCACATGTTTGACTGATCATATGTAGGGATGTATGATGGTGGATTTTTGCTGATATCTGATCTGCTGACATTTTAACCTTCTTTGAGCTCCTCCTGATATGTAGGTGAGGCTCATGAAAACTACCCAACCCAGGTTCAGATTTTGAAAAATGGCGATTTCCTACTAGTAATCTTTTTTTTTTGTATGTGAAAAGTATCAGTGTTTAGTATCTATGAGCTCCTCCTGATAAATGGGTGAGGCTCATGAAAACTACCCAGCCCAGGTTCAGAATGATGATTTGTGACAACTAATTGTCTGGTTTGTATGTGAAAAAAAGAGTGTTTAGGATCTATGATTAAAAAATGTGTCATCCAATGACTTGTAGTTTTTCTGTGGTGGCCCTTGAATATATGCATGTCAGGTAGGGCTGGACAATTAATCAGATTTTGATCGTGATTTCAATTTTGCCATCTGACAATCATAAAAACATCATAATAGAAGAAAAAATGATTAATATGCCACACAGTGTGGAGTGACGTGTATGCAAGTTCCTGCGCTACATAGCGCTTCTGTGTTCCACGTGCAGCCACAGCGAGTCTGTATGACTTATGTGGATCAATAACACTGTATGTGCCGCTCGCTGGTTATTTAAAGTTGTGTTTAAATCAATACTGAAGTTTTTAAATGAATGAATAATTGTGTATATTAATTGTGATTTCAATATCACTTAAAATAATCGGGATTCTTATTTTTACCATAATCGTCCAGCCCTAATGTCAGGTGTTATTTTTTGGTCTTGTCTTTAACGTTACTGACTGATTTCACCTTGTTCAAAGCAGTCCAATCTACAATAAATGATTTATTTAGTATGTTTTATCCTGTTTTCAACATAAATAACATTCCTTATGTTAAACTTGTATAAATAATTGTTGCCTGCAGCTCATTTCTGTCATGTGCCAGACCTCTAAACTTTTCCCTCAAAATCTACATGTGTGTTTTTGATTAAACCTTTGAAAACTGGTTTCTGTCATTTATTCTGTGTCCTTGGAACAACCTGCAAATCATTGTTTGGCTAATCTATAACCAAGGTCATGGTTTGAGGATGAATTCTCTGACTACTTTTAGCTGTACTACCAGATCCATAGGAGCAGCAGCAGGAAGATTGGGAAATGAAACCGACAGAAAATTAATACATTTTCATCATTTACCAGTATCAGGTGTAAATGTATTTTTTTGAAGTTCCAATATCATTTCAAATCATTGTCTTTTGCTTCATGTAATGCACATCCATGTCTCTTTACTTTGGTCCCCCATTGCCACATGTTTAGGCATTTTGTGTCCATCATTCATGACTCTTGGAGTTAAATCAGAAACAACAACAAACATTTCAAGCACAACAGCAACTATTTCTTTATTTCCCGAATTTCCCTCCAAACAATTCATCTAAATACTTTTTATATTTCCAGCCTTGTGCAGCTTTTCTGTCACAGTAATCTCGATTCAGGGCAGAATTTTCTCCCATTCTTAAAAAGATAAATTGTCATTAACTTCATTAAAAGACGCAGCCCCAGAGTAAAACAAATCACCAAAAATACAAAATATGTTACAGATCTGATGACAATTCATCTAAATAATTGTGTTCTAAAAGGAATCGTTACTGGCATAAAGAGAAAAGTGACCCTGAAAACCACTTTTACCAGAATTGCTCAATATGTAATTTTAAGATATCCCGTAGGGAGGCATGTGACCTGTACTAACCACAGTGTGTAGGAGTCTCTCTGTGTTTGGCTTGTTGACTCCTCTCACCTGTCCAGGTGGGATCAAGTCTTTGTTCTGGAACATTCTGTGATCATTGATTCTAATGAAGTTCATGTGGACTGCAGTGTGGACCATGTGACAGCAGACTGTGACTGTGAGCTCAGACTGAAGTGTTTAGATGTGAAGGTTTGATCCTGACAGAAAAATCTGAGCTCTGCTGTTTACACTTTAGAGAAACAGGAGGAATGGATCAAGACGTGTGTGAAAGCAGCTGAGACAAACTGAAGTACAGGAGACAGAGCAGCAGCTGATTGGCTCTGCTGAGCAGACTGTGTGGTGTGGACACATCTGATTGGATCCTAAATACTTTTTCTCTTCATTCTCTCTTCTTTATTCAGACTGATGGGCTGCAGTTTGTCAGAGATCAGCTGTTCTTCTTTAGCCTCAGCTCTGAAGTCCAACCCCTCCCATCTGAGAGAGCTGAACCTGAGGTACAACAATCTTCATGATTCAGGAGTGAAGCTGCTGCGAGATCTTCAGAAGAATCCAAACTATAGACTGGAGACTCTGGAGTAAGTAAAGAGTTGAATTTACCGTAAATCCCAGAATATAAATCTCTCTGGTTTCTCAGCTGCTCTCTTTTTTTGAGTCTCTCAGAGGGAAAATGAATTCCTCCGTCTTCCTGTCTGATGATTTCTGTGATGTTCAGCAAAACCTTCAATGTTCAGTTTGTGTCAAACTGTTGCTCTTTAGTCCACCTGCTGTGACCTGCTGAGCCTTTGCTTCTTATATTACGGTAGCTGAGCTCTCAGCTTGAAGGGGATTGTTGTGAAGGTCAAACACTAGAGGAGTCCAAAAAGACGGTTTTCCTTTGAGTTGTTTTATATTCAGAATCAGTGTAGACGTCCATGAATCTGTTTTTGTCTTTTGTTTCTAAAACAGGTCTAAAAATGTGGTTTATACTCCAGACTTTACGGTAATCCGTGCTGATCTGTCCATCTTTGAGCTGAACTGGGTTCAGTCAGGAGAGGCTTCATCATGACAGCAGTTTAAACTCATGAAACCTGTGAGACTCTGCAGGTGGTCCAGGTGAAAATCTGCCCTTCAAAGTGTCTTCAGTTTGTGCTGCTGTCTCTGAATCCTCTCAGAAAAGTCAAAGAAATGAGAAACAGCTGCTGCTGACGTGTGAACATGTGAATCCACTGATGAAAATATCCCTTTATTCTCTTTTCCTTTAAAACAAACATGAACGCTGTGATCTGACAGAAGAGGCAGAAATCAAGCTCATGAAGCCGTCATGGTCCTGCTGAAGTTCAGCAGAAGAATCAATATGATCATGAAGAGCAGATGATTTCTTTGACTGGAACTGTGGCCCCAAAATTCCTCATGGTCCCATCCCTAGAGCTGGACCACTGCAGTCCAACATGTGACAGGCTTTGGTGTGCTGGACACAGAGCAGAGTGAAAACTCAGCAAACACATGAAGATCCAACAAAGCTGCAGCTTCAGCCTGAACTGAAGAGAGTCCTCACAACTTTGTGCTCTCAGACTGATGGAGCTCAGTTATTGGAGGCTCCTGATTCATTCTTTACAAATTTTATAAGCCTAGATCTATATGCTTCAGTCTAAATCAGTGCAGTAAGACAGATCTATCTGACTAGATCTATCTGCCTCATTATAATCAACATATTCAGACTGATCTGTGTGCCTAGATTTTTTCTGCTTCAGTCTAAATCAATACAGTAAGACAGATCTATCTGACTAGATCTTTCTGCTTCAGTTAAAATCAACAGTCAGACAAATTAATGTGCCTAGATCTATCTGCCTTAGTCTAAATCAACAGTCAGAAAGATTTATCAGAAATCTATCTTCTTCAGTCTTAATCTACACAGACAGATCTATGTGCCTAGGTCTATCTACTTCAGTTCAAATCAACAGTGTGACATCTGTTTGACAAGGTCTGTCTGCTACAGTCTAAATTAACACAGACAGGCAGATCTATGTGACTTTATCTAATCCTTGATCTAAGCCTTAATTATCACAATAATAGTTATAATAATACGTTTTATTTAAAAGTGCCTCCAAAACACCCAAGGACACTATACAGGATAAAACAACAGCAATAAAATCAACAAAACAATACAACTATAAGATCAGCAAAATGCAACAGACAATGATGGATAAGTGGATGAGAGTGGAATATTCATGGTAAGGACAATGCAGTTTAGAACAGGTGGGTTTTGAGTCTGGATTTAAAAAGAGACAAGGAGGTCAAGTTTCGAATGTCTGGTGGGAGGGAGTTGAGGAGCAGAACGACTGAAGGCCCTGCTCCCCATGGTGCTGAGGCGGGCAGAGGGTACAGTGAGGTGGGTGGAGGAGGAGGAAGATCTGAGGGAGTGGGGGGGAGAAGAGGTCAGACAGATATGGAGGGGCGAGGTTGTGAATGGCCTTAAAGGTGTACTGGAGCAGTTTGAATTCTATTCTGTGCTTGATCGGGAGCCAGTGAAGCTACTGCAGTATGGGGGTGATGTAATGGTGGGAGGGGGTTCTGGTGATGATGCGGGCAGCTGAATTCTGGACCAGTTTAAGTTTATGGAGGGACTTTTGTGGAAGGCCGAAGAGGAATGAATTACAGAAGTCTAGACGGGAGGTGACAAGGCTATGGACAAGAATGGAGGTGCTGTGAGGAGTGAGGGACGGGCGGAGGCAGTTGATATCAAGGAGGTGGAAGTAAGCGGACCACTTGATGTTATTTATGTGAGATTGGAAAGAGAGTGTGTTGTCGAGAATGATACCCAGACTCTTAACATGAGGGGAGGGGAAGACCAAGGAGCTGTCAATCAAGAGGGAGAAGGTGTCAGTTAGTGCCAATTAGAAGTAGTTCTGATTTGTTACTGTTTTATTTCAGGAAATTTGAGGTGAACCAGTATTTTATAAGACAGATCCATGTGCCTACATCTTTCTGTTTCAGCTTAAATCAACACAGTCCGACAAATCTATCAGACTAGATCTATCTCCTTCAATCTTAATCTACACACACAGATCAATGTGCCTAGGTTTATATGCTTCAGTGTAAATCAGTGCAATCAGACAGATATATGTGCCTAAATCTTTCTTCTATGTCCCCAGATCTATCTCCTTCAGTCTAGATCTACACACTATGACAGTTTGCCGGGGCAGAGAGGTGCAGTTGGATGTTTCAGAGTCAAAGAACAAAATCTAAAGAGTGATTCTCAGAAACAAAGTCACTCTCACAAAAAGCAGACGCCTGTCCCTCAGAGCTGCTGACCCCTCAGAGTTTGACCTTCAGCAGTGATGCTGTGACCTCCAGACGCTCAGGCCTCTGCTGAAGAACTGAACTCTGATGTCATTGTTGAACTGATGTTGTTCCTCTGTGTGATTGACCGTCTGATCAGACTGTGTTCATGTTTTCTGTTTGGTGTCTGAACTCATCAGCAGTTTGAGTTTGAGTGAACTTTCTGCTCCAGTTTGAAGCTGCAGTTTGTGGTTTTCCTCTGAACTCTGATCTTTACCAAAGCATGAACTGTCCTCTTCCTCAGAACAGGTCCTGCTCAGGTTTCTGTTGGGGGAGGGGCTCCATCTTTGACCTTTGAACCCAGTTAATGTATAACGAGTGAGAAAACAGCACACATGCTGTTCAAACATTTATTTTTCTATATTTTCACCTATAAAGTCAGAGCAACATATGCACCGCTGATATATTAACATTGGAGTGAACAAAATGTGCATGGAAAACAAACTAAAAAAGAAAACTGCAGAAAAAAAATAAAGCAAATAAACAGGCAAAAAATAATAAGGAAGCGTTGTTTTGAAATGGAAAATGTGACTCAAGGTCATGTGGTTGTGTCTTATATGCAGAGAACAGAGTTCAGTGTATTTATTGTAAAAAGTGCCATTATGAGTTGCAAAGTATGTGTAAAGCAGAAAAAGGGTTTTTTTTATGTTTTTGAGGCTTGAGAAGACGTTTTGCTCAATATATGTCAGTTTAAATAATTGTGTTGTGCATGCTTTTTTAGTTTTTAAGCCATTAGAAAAAACTGTTTCCAGCATAATATACTGTAATATAAAAACATAAACAAAAATTATATGTATCCTCCTGTGCTGTAAATAATGCTGGAGTTTAACAACGAACATTAGACAATAACTATTATGTTCTGACTAATCTAACAGTTGAACAGACTGCTGTACATGTAAAGATGTATACAGTGAAAAGATGCTGAACCATCAGGCAGAGAATCAACAATCAGTGATGATCAACAAGATCTGTTCACTTGGAAATTGTGCCAACTGTAGCCTACCGGTACTTAATCATTTCCAAAGACGTCCTCAGACATTGAGACATGGACGAAGACATTTGAAATTTGATGAAATGAATGAGAAATACAATTCTGCTGTGAACATTGGCTGAGAGGTTTGGAGGTTTGTCCGTGTTATTTTGAGAATGTAATTTCAGATTCAAGACAAAAGACAAACCAATGGAGAGAAACTGTAACTCTTAAAATGGAAAAGCTCACATTGACTCAAATGTAAAGAAACTCCCTCTGAATATAACTACAGATGATAAAACCAAAGAAATAAACAGACATAATATCTCTTAAATCAAAGACAATGGTAAAAATATGCTGTTGGATTTCTTTTGTAAGTGAATGTAAATCACTGATGGAGGGGGGCATGTGAAAAATCTGGCCCAGGGCCCCACATTGGGTAGGGCCGGCTCTGGTCTTTCTCCTGAACACTTTTGAAGGGCCTGTGAGTCTGAGCCTCAGAGATGATTATTTTTGGACTTTTATGGTTTTTATTCAGATTTTTACGCTTGATTTTATTTGTTTAATCCACATATTTTGATCAGATTCTGAATTGACTGTAAATATCCAAAGTGTTTTTTCTCCTTAATAAACTTTTAACCTTCGGAGAGTCTTGAGTGAACTTTGACTTTGACCTTTAGATGGTGTTCAGTGACTTAGATTAATGAGTTAGTCCTCCTTTTGGGGTCAGGCTTAGACCGTCCAGGCCTCAGGGCTCGGTCTGAAAATACAGTTTGATATGAAGTTATGTTTTGTTGCTTTAATCCAGTCCAGTTTCCATGTTAGATGACTTTATAAAATGCTGTGTGAATAATAAGGATGTAGAGAATATTGCAGCTTTCATTCATTTCTGCTTGTAAAGATAAAATTCGAGCTCCAAGCTGCTGTCCCATCAAAGTCTGACCCAGAGTCTGCTCCCTGCCTCCAGCTGGTCCTCATGCTGACAGTCTCACACCTGATAGGGCTGTATGCCTGCAATACTAAAACAAGAGCGACACCTGGTGGTCAAAGTACAAAACACACTGTTACCAGCATGATGTGCACGGACGTAAAGATCTAAATCTGAACAGGTGGCATGTAGACGATCCCCCTGTGACACAGGAAACAGCTGACAGACGTTTATTGTTCATGATCACGGAGCAGAAGACGATAATTAAGAACAGCATTAAAAACAATAATCAATGATGCTGCTCAGTAAAGTCTGCATCCCAAACCCCAGAGCTCTGATGAAGTGTCTGATTTAAGGAGCTGATGATGAAATCAACACCTTCTGGTTGAGTTTGGAGAACATGGACTCTCCTGTCTGTCTGCACCTGTGACTCTCTGCTTCAGTCACTGTTGTGCACAGTCATGGACTCCTGCTCCTGGCTGTGAGCTTTTGTTCCTGTGCTCTCTGCCTCATGGAGAGTGGGCGTGGCTTCACTGAGGCTACCTGCAGTCTCACACCTGATCCTCCTCTCAGCATCACTTGCACCTGCTTCATCTCCACTTGGACTGAGCTCCAGGCCCAGATGATTCCTGCAGCTCCATGTGGTAGAGTTGGCCCAAACTCTCCAGTTTATCTGTGCTCTCCAGTCTGTTTGTGTAGCCTTGTGTTTTTTGATTGTTCTTCCTGTGTCTTACCTGTGTTTGTGCTCCTTTCTACAGCACCTCCACGCCACACGCCCACCTTCAGAAATCACTGCCTCACTCTCAGTAAATCCCCTTCACCTCTGATCTCAGCCCCTCTCCTTCCCCTCAGCTTCTCCTAAATAAATTCACTTTGTTTCACCTCCTAATCTGTCTCCAGCTTCTGCTTCTGGGTCCAAACTACACGACCTGGAAATATTCCCGAACAACAGCTTCTGTAAAGAGAAACACAAACCAGTGAACAGCAGGAAGGACCAGAAGGGTCAGAAGCTTGAGACATTTTCTACAGAACAAAAGTGTTTTTTCTTTTTTCTACATTCCCCAGTTATTGTTGTACTTACATTTATTTAGCATATTTAAAGATGCTTATTACAACAAAGTCTCACTAAGGAAATACACACTTTGAGATGAGTTTTATAGCATCAAAGTAGGTTATCTATAAATGCTATTCCTTAGCATCCTTAGCGGGCTGGACTGGCCTGAATACTCAACTCGAAGAACAAGACAAAACTAGAGCAAATTTATATTATTCAGACACGTCTTAGAGCACCTAAGTAGGGATATATAGCTGGCTACAAAACTACAATACTAAGTTTTCCAAAAATTGCTTGTTGTCACACATCAAAAACTACCGCTACGTAACTAGAAAGAGATACATTACCTCGTGGCTTTGCATCCTGTAAGTTGTTGAAAAAAGAAGTAAAGCAATGCAGAGTTCTGAGGAAGGTCTGAGCTGCATTCATTAGCATCACAACAAACACACGCTTTGGCTTGGGTCACATCTTTACGACAGTCGCAGTGCGTGCTCATGGGTAGCAGAGTCTTTATGTCGCCTGAAATAGATTCTCCTCATAGCACCTTTAAATATAACCAGCCATAAAGACCATGATGAGTCAAAACCTTTAAATCTGTCCTGCTCTGAGAGCATCATCGGTGCCCCCCTGCCCTCTATCCAGGACCTGGACTTCTCCAGGACTTGAAGGAGGGCAGGGAACTTTGTGAAAGACTCCTCTCACTCTGCTCATGGACTTTTTGATCTGCTCCCATCCAGCAAGCTCCTCAGAGCCCTGTGGACCAGGACGAGCAGCACAGGAGCAGTTTGTGTCCATCTGCAGTCACCATGTGAAACAGTTCATAGCTGCTCTGTTCATCTGCACAGCTGCTCTTTCCTCCCATCACTGGAAATATTCCTGGATGTTTGGATGTTCATGATCTACATTTTGTATACACACTGCATTTGTTAAGAATATTTTTCATTTTTATTTCATTATAATTTAATGTTATTCTCTCTCTTTACTTACATCTCAACTTCCTTTGTACTAGAGAAAACTGCTGGAGTTAAATTCATTGATTCATGCGGCATGTTCCAGAGAAGCTGGATTTGTATTTTATTTTGAAGTTACTGCACAGGAGGAGTTGATCCTGTAGGTGGCAGCAAAGCGACATTGTGGATGTCTGCTGCAGCTAAACACCAAAGAAAAAGATTCACTTAAAGGTGGTCTCTTACCTTTTCCTTCAAAATGTTTGTCCAGTTTTTCCTGGTTTTTTGTCTTTAAGATATATATGTTTATTTTTAACATGCAAATCCATTTTAAACCCACAGGAGCTGCTTATCAGCTGGTTTCTCCTGCAAGGGAATTAAATATCTTAGTTTATTTTGTTAGACTTTATTTTAATTTTTAAAAATCTGTATTATTAAAAACATTCAGTCGAAGCAGAGTGAGTTTTTTCTTTTATTTCAGTGACTGTGAGGCCTCAATACAGCAGAGAGATCTATCAACCTAGATCTAACTGCTTCATTCTAAATCAATACAGGAGAAAACTCTATCAAACTAGATCTAACTGCTTAGCTTTAAATCAATGCAGGAGCGACATCTATCAGACTATATCTATCTGCTTCATTCTAAATCAATGTCGGAGTGATATCTAACGAAATATATCTATCTGCTTCATTCTAAATCAATGTCGGAGTGATATCTAACGGACAATATCTATCTGATTCATTCTAAAACAATGCCGGAGCAAGATCTATCAGACTACATCTATCTGCTTCGTTCTAAATCTATAACAGAGCAATATCTATCAGACTGTATCTATCTGATTCATTCTAAATCAATGTCAGAGCGAGATCTAACAGACTATATCTATCTGCTTCATTCTAAATCAATGTCGGAGCGAGATCTAACGCACTATATCTATCTGCTTCATTCTAAATCAATGTCGGAGCGAGTTCTAACGCACTATATCTATCTGCTTCATTCTAAATCAATGTCGGAGCGAGATCTAACGCACTATATCTATCTGCGTCATTTTAAATCAATGTCGGAGCGAGATCTAACGCACTATATCTATCTGCTTCATTCTAAATCAATGTCAGAGCGAGTTCTAATCACACTATATCTATGTGCTTCATTCTAAATCAGAATGCCAGCGAGATCTAATAGACTATATCTATCTGCTTCATTCTAAATCAATGACGGAATGAGATCTAACGGACTATATCTATCTTCTTCATTCTAAATCAATGTCGGAGAGAGATCTAACGGATTATATCTATCTGCTTCAGTTTGAATCAATGGTAAAAAAGAACTCTATTGGACTACATCTATATGCTTCAGTTTAACTCTCCATGGTTTATAGATCTATCAGACTTAATCTATCTGATTTGGTTTTAACTAACAGTAGAAAGAACTCTACTGGACCAGATCTATATGCTTCAGTTTAAATCTCTATGGTACATAGATCTATCAGCCTAGATGAAAGGTGTTATATGTGATACCTGTCAGAGTTCCTGAGGAGAGGATCATCTTCTGCTCAGAGAGGAGGACACAGCAGTGAGTTCATCAACAGTCAGTAACTGATCCACTGGGACGTCCTGCAGCTGTTTCCTTCTGTAGACGTGTCCACATAGACTCTGTTCAGGTCCCTGCAGATCCTCCAACAGTCTGACAGAGTCTCACATTTGGTTTTTGAAATCTGAGGCCTTCTAAAGTCTCCGCCGGTCTTCTTCTTCCTCCTGAGACGTCTCAAACATCTGACTGCCCGTTGACGGAGCCCCCCTGTCTCAGACCTGTTTGAGTCTTTTTTAAAGGCTCTTCAGAAAACAGCAGAAATAAACTGCAGCAGCAACATGATGTTTGTTCAGGGAGCTTTTCAAACCTCTCTGTCTCTCTGCTCTTCTTCTTTTTCCTGCTGTGGCTCAAAATGTGTCCTGGTGTCCTTTTATTGATCTGATATTCAGACTCCAGACCATAAAAAAACAATCTGACCTGATCTAACTGACTGGATCTAGCTGCTTCAGTCAATAACAATACAGGGAAGAGATCTATTGGACTAAGTCTATCTACTTCAGCCGAAAGCAAGGTAGGAGAGAGATTTATCTTAGGAGAATATTTTAAAGGGAAACCTTGTCCTAGGATTTAAATTCATCAAAATACAAACATTACTGGAGATGTATAATTACGTGATCATTTAATTAATTTTATACTTAACTTCCTTTAAAGTTGATCATCTCTTCAGACTAGTACACTTTTAAAACATGATATGCTAACATTAAGCTTGTAAAAATTTAAAGGAGTCTTACCTTTGAGTCTTTAAAAGTGAGTGGAGGATGTTGTCAGGCAGACGGGGGCTTTTATAGGATGACGACGGTCCATCAGGATTTAATAACAGTTTACAGGGCGTGCATGACATGCTGTTCCCAGACAGAGCTGCAGGAAAAGTATCTGTCTAATGCTGCGCAGGTCAAAATGATGATTCCCTCAAAATGGAGGCATGAGGCACGTACGACAGAGCGATGGACTCGACCAACGCAGCTTGCAAGTTCCTCCCCCCCCCCTTTTTTTTATAATAAGTGCAATTATAATGTTGGTTTTGTTCGTGCTCCGACAGCTCTTTAATTTGAACCCCTGATATGCTCTAAGATTCTCCAAAATCAACACACAGTCCAGATCTGGGAAAATATGAGCAATGGTTTTAATAATTATTTTGCATTTGTAACCATTTTCACCCCTGTGTTGCCTGTTTTTCAAACAATAAAGAATGAATATTAGATTATTAAAATGATCATTAAAATGACAACTTTTCCTGTTTTTATCAGTGAAAACATTTTTCATCACTTCACCTTCATATTGATAAAATTACTTCACTGTTTATTGTGACGTCACATCAAATGCATTTTTTATCCTTCATCATTTCAACATGTAGAGCATTATTTTAGTTCTTTCAATTATTGCAGACTTGAATTAATCTATCTGTTTCAGTCTGAATTTCTATCTATCTATCTATCTATCTATCTATCTATCTATCTATCTATCTATCTATCTATCTAGGTACACCAATACAAAAGACAGATCTGTCTTACTAAATCTATCTGCATCAGCCTAAATTAATAAAGGGGAGATCTATCTATCAACTTCCTTTGAAACAGCATTAAAATAAATGAAGTACAGTATCTCAGCTACACAGCTCCAGACTGAGAGAAACCAAATGATGTCCATCACACAGCCTCACAGACTGGAGCTTAGCTCTGACTTCAGTGTGTGCTCCCTCAATGCTAACACAGTGGCTAACACTACAGCTCATTAGCTCAGGCCTGCTCATCAACACACAGACACACAACTGAATCCACGGCAGAAATTAGCTGAACCACACAGACAGACAAACCTCACACTCTCTCTCAGAAAATAGAGTTATTTGTCTCAACATGGCACAAAAGCTAGCGGGCTAACAGCTAACGGATAACCGCTAGCGGGCTAATTGCTAGCGGCTAACCGCTAGCGGGCTAACGCGGCTAGCACCTAGCTATCACAGAACAAAGGCTGAATATAGCATTAGCATATGCTTAGCATGGAAGCACAAATCATGGTTATTGACTAAAAAGCCATCAAAATATAATAAATATCCACCCACAATGTGTCATATATTAAATATTTCGTTTTTTTTATTTTAAGGGATACTATTGTCATTGGATAAAAGTTTATCAGAAATAAAAACATCACTGAAGCTGTAAGTCAGTGTTAAATCTCATCACAGAGCAGCAAAAAGTTACAATAACATGATCTTTTTAATTTTTATTCTAAACCTTGTTCAGTCTTGATCATCTCTTCAGACTAGTACAGGTTTAACTCATGATATGTGAACAATAATAAAGTAAAAATGTAAAGGTGTCCTACCTCAGACTGTCTGAGAGCGAGTGGAGGATGTTGAGAGGCAGACGGGGGCTTTTATAGGATGAAGACAGTCCATCAGGGTGTCCACTTAAATACCCTTTTTTCATGAATCTAAGTCTACTTGTAATTTTTACGCCATTTTGAACCTTCATTTGACTATGAGGACGAGCAAGAAACTGGAAAACTTTAACTGTCATATCTCAAAAACTGTAATAGATGGTAAAAACAAAACAATGTAAATTGAACATTTGTAGGTCCAAGTCTTGTGGTTCTTTTAAGCTTTGAATTAACTTTTTAGCTGCATGTACCTTTTTTGTTTCTATACAATCTCAAAAAGAAGACAGGTTTTCTGACTCTGTCCATGAACATGATGCTTTTCTGTCATATAACATGCTGGATCCTGACAGAGCTGCAGACACATAAGTCTCCACCAGCTCTTTAAGCCGTAACTCGACCCCCCAAACATGCAAAAAATCTCACCAAAATCAGCACACACTCCAGATCTGGCAAAACATTCTTAATTTTTGCATTTTTTATTTCTAATAAGAGACACCACATGAGTTTATCATCACTTCTTACTACTTTTGCTGCCTGTTTTCAAATGATAAAGGATGAAAACCAGATTATTAAAATGACCATATAATGATAAATTTGCATTTTTTTTTACCAGTGAAATCTTTTGTAATATCAACCAGCTTTTTTAAATGTTCAAGAATTTTTTTTCCTCAAAAAGAAGTAAAAGATTACATTCAAGTATTTACTAATCAAACAACCATCATCAGATTAGGATTTCTTTTTTTATGTTTTTTAATGTAAAAATAATTCCACTTACTAATTGCAACTGTGACATGGAAAATCCCATGTGGGTGATACTTTACACCCACAGGAGGGAAAATGAATGTTATTGAAGATATTCACTTTTCACCCTTTCTTTTTTTTGCCTTTAACTTTAACAATTCCTGTGAAGTTGGGATGTTTTATAAAACTTAACAAAATGATCTACAAATTATTTTTAACCTATGTTCAGTTAAAAATGCCACAAAGGCAGAGATTTAATATTCATACTGATAAAACTTTTGTTGTTCTTTTCAACTTTTCCCTAACTTTGAATTTGATTCATGCAATATGTTCCAAAAAAGCAGGTTTGTACTTTTTTTATTTAAAGAATTAGTGCACAGGAGGAGTTGAACCTGTAGGTGGCAGCAAAGCAACATTTTGGATGTCTGCTGCAGCTTAATGCCCAAGAAGAAGAAAATTCAACTACAGGTGGTTTCTTACCTTTTCCCTCCAAACATTTGTTTGTCAAGTTTTTCCTGTTTTTGAAATATTAATGTGTTTATCTTTTTAATATGCAGCACTATTTTAAACCCACTGTAGCTGTTTGTCAGCTGATTTATCATGCAGACAAATTAAGTATCTTAGTTTTGTTATGTTAGACTCCATTTCTTTAACAGTTTATTGTAAATCTTTATGATTAAGAACATTAAGGCAAAGTCCAGTGAGTTTCTTCTTCTATTCCAGTGAATGTGAGGCTGAAGCAGCTGGTCCAACATGTCTTTGGGCCTCATGTCTCAGATTTTGACCTCCTGACCAACTAAAGCTCTGCAGGCTTCATTGTGTTAGTTTGAGACTCCTGCTACAAAATAAGAGCACAAATATCCAGCTGTCATGTTTGGAAGAAGCTTTTTTAATTCTGAGGTCACATGGAAGGAGCTAACATGCTACAGGAGCCTCAACAGGTGAGTCAACCAACATCCAGTCATTCACTTTAGAGAAACACAACTTTATTTATTTTATTTTATTTTATTTTATGCACAAAGCCTGTTACTGGCAAACTCTCATATTTCTAAATCTGAGGCCTTAAAAACTATTATGGTGCCTTAAAAAAAGAAACAAATCCAAACTCAGGGGTGCTTATAGAAATTCAGGGCCCCATGAAACCAAATTAGATTAGGCCCCTTCCCAAACCCCCCTGAGCTCTGCACAGCTTCTCAAACTGAATTTCTCAAATTTGTGAATATTTATGACAATCTATGTTTCTAATAGATACAGACCTTTCTAGCATTTGGGCCATTTTAGGCATTTAAAATGTTTTTTTATTATTTATCATATAATCATTCCTATTAGACCTTTGGTCTTTTACCCTTTTATTTTTTTTTTTTTAATCTAATTGATGGTTCTAATCCAGGGTTGGTCTATTTAACTCTCCTCTGTGATGCTGCTCTGAGTTATATTTGTTTTGTGGTTGATGTCTCTAGTTTTCTGTTGCAAAATGTATTTACTTAAGTACAAATAAAGTAACTTGTTAATTTGTTTTAAATTGTCAGATTACACGTTTGCTTTCCTCTTTAACTTTTTATTATCATCCCAAATATGACAACATGATAATTTATAAAACAAAATGGATAAACAAAACTATAATTCCCTAATAAATGTTTTCCAAAGAGCTTGTTTTTAAAATACATGTCATTTTATGAGAGTTATTCCATGTTGAAGATGCCTGAATATCACTTATTTTCAATAGAAAAAGACAAGAAAAAGTTATAAAGGATTTATTTTCAAAAAAGTATTGATCATTGATTATTTTTAGGGCCCTTGTCAGTCATGAGCCCTGAAATCTTCTTAACTTTAATGATGAATGAGTTTATTTTCCTGGTAACCTACAGTATTACAAATGTATTTATTTTTAATTTTATCAAACCCTTGGTGCTTTGTTTACTCTGTCTTTTTAGCTCTATATTTCTCTATTTTCTTATTTTATTTATTTTGTGCTCATTCTGGTAGTAAAGATAAAGACAGCATAAGAAACACGCGAAGCCAAAAAGCAAAGCTGCCAATTCTCACATTCCTGATTAGTGATACATGCTTCCCACGCTTCATGATGAAGTAAAAATATCAAAAACATGGCTCTAAAGTGCATTTTGTTTTTTTAAACATGCAAAAAATTCATGTGTGGCTTAAAGACAGTGCTGACTAATTCCATGTGTTTTCTTTTCAATAAAAAAAAACCTAATACACTTCTATATGAGATAATTATCATCACTTTGAATAACTTGATTTATCGACTCTTTGAAAGAAAATTGTTCCACATGTATTTTTGTGCTTCTTACATCCGTTAGTCCTTAAACCTTGTTGCTGCTCAAAAGTTGTATTTCTTAAAACCTTTATGTTCAAAAACTAAAGTTTGACCCATAAAACTACATTGTTAAGTATTAAATATTGTTTATGTTGATTTCAATGTGAAATGTCACTCCATTCAGACTCCTGTAGCCGGTAAACCTGCAAAAGTTTTATTGTTTCTCTCCTTGATAAGATATTTAAATGCTCAGAATGATAAGATTTACAGATCTTAACAAATTTAACCACCAACATGTTAGGTTATGCAATGTCTATTCTAAATAACTCATTGATAAATAAAACAATATTTCATGTTTCTGTAATGTTAATGCAACAGCATGTCCAAGCTCTACCACAGAAAGGACATTTTTAATGCTTTAATATAATTATTATCCATGAATTTCCAGCTTCATTGTCTTAAAAAAACTGAAAAATGCTATAAATTATAATATGAATAAATAGTAAAGCTCATCATTACTTCTTGATTACAATGCCATAATATAGTTATTTCTGTTACTCCATAAAAAGAGTTTTATTGGTTGAATGTTCTGCTTATTTAATTTCTTACTCCTAATAGAATCCCAGTGAGGCTCAGATTTATGTATAAAAATGTGAATTCAGTTTAAATTCCTCATTTCTGCTTAAAAATACATTTAATAACCAACATTTTCAGCATTGAACAAGCTTTTGAATGATATATTAAATGTTTATATATTTGTTTTTTGTGGCAGGTTCTCCTTAATGTACTTTGATTTCTTTCAAACCTTTATTTTCCTTTAAAGTTTGTATATTAGAGAAAATAAATCAACATTTGGCTGTTTAACAAACCAGTGTGAGGGTGAGAGGACACAGATTAAAGGAGAGACACTCTGATGACATTTTACTCAAGTACAAATAAAATCACCAATTTATGAGTTTACTAAAGAAAAAGTAAAAGGTACATCATGAAGAATTTACTCAAGTGTTTTTAATAATGTTTCTGTGTTTGTTTCACAGCAGTGTGAGGAGTTCACCTTTCTTAAGTCATTTTGGAACTGGAGGAAATGTTTTGGATCAGAGTTTCTGAGGTGAGCGTTTGTTTTACACAGTTCTGTTTAGGCCTGAACAATTAATGCAAATTACATTAAATCACAATATGGCTTGTTGCAGTTTTCAGATAACAGAAGGTTCAATATTTTTGGACCAAAATGTGTTGAACATTTTGGCATTGTGATGTCGTTTTTGCAATTTCATGCCTATTTTTTATTTATTTATTTTTTACCTCTATTTATTCACTTTTTCCCACTTTTGGACCATTTTTACCTTTTTTATCCCCGTTTTTACAACTTTATGCCTATTTTGTCCCCATTCATCTTTTTTGGCCACTGTCAGAACCATTTTGGGAATTTTTACATGGTTTTTGAAATTTAATTTTAAATTTAATTCCCAACTTTGCTGCCATGATCAATTTTCCTGAGCCACTTTTGGCTTTTTTTTTGCCAATTTTTCCTCTTTTTTTTTCAATTTCATACCTATTTTGCACCTGTTTATTAACCTTTTTCCGCTTTCATACCATTTTTACACAGTTTTTACTATTTCATACCTATTTTGCTTCTGTTCTTCACTTTTTTCTTAAATCTTTTATCCTTAGATTAATTTAATGTCATATTGGTTTTACTATAAAAAGATCTACTGCTTATGTTTGTTTAAGAATACATAAGATGAGGAACATTAAAACAATTGCAGAGTAAATCGCAATATTGGAGAAAAAACGAAATAAGATTATTTTCTCAAATCGTTCAGCCCAAATTCTGTTATATATTCAAAAATTTGGGTAATAAAGCATCAAATTATGTGATTTTCCTGCTCAGGCATAATAAATGATATATTATTCTGATTTAATTGATGTTGGCTTCTCTTGGTGCAGCACCACTCCAGGAACCTGGAACAAATGTATTTTTTACTAATATTATTTGATAAATAACTTACTATTATTTAAGGAAAGTCTATTTTGCGATGTTTTCCAGATTAGACCTGACTAGGGCTGTCACTTTAGTGCATTAATTAGATTAATTAATTACACACAAATTAATGCATTAAAAAAATTAATCGCGATTAATCATAGCACACAAACATTTTGATATTGTCCAGCTGGAGGACCCGTACATGGCAGTGACACATGTCACTTCACACATGTGTCTCTAGTCAAACCAAACAAAGCCCAGGTGACAACAGGAATGGCCTATTTAAGACTTAGTCTTATTTTATTTATCTATATTTGTACTACATTCTTTAATAATCCATCAGGCCTGATTTGTTTGCTGGATGTCCTCGACCTTTTTCTTATTTTGAATTTGATTTATGAAACACACTTAAAGTGTAATTTGAGTTGCCTGATTGAGCTTAGAATTTTCTGGACAAGTTGCCCTGACTTTGGTTTTATTCAATCACCGATAAAAATGCAGATTTACAATCTTCTCTTCTTAGTGTATTCATTTGATTAGTCATTGAAAATCATTTTGTGAGAAAAGTTCTGGTAACAGTGTTCCACATGGTAACAGGAGAACGGGGCATAAATGAGACCAACAGGATACAAGGATGGTTTTAATACTTTATATATATCAATATGATAAAAGAGAATGTTAAAAAAATGTAAAGAACATTCAGTGAACAATAAAATCAAACCATAAAAATAATTCAAGGCAAGCGCTCCAAACCCACATCACTGTAAAACATGTTCAAACGGCTCATTAACTCTCTTCATGTTGTATTAACACTTGTTTGTTCAGTTTTTATAGAATAATAAATATACTTCCTGCTAATGTTCAGTCCATGTCTGTGAGCTGGTTCAATAAACTTTAAACAAATTAAAAAATCAAAACTCATTGAAAAGCTGAAAAAGACAAAATAAATAATTTTTCTTATTAAATGATAAACAGTTTTTAAATAGAAGTTTTCTGCCCAACGGCAGCATCATAAAACAGCAAAGAACAATTTATCCTGCACAATAATTTACCCTGAAGAATAAAAACTAAAATTATATTTTGAAATATACCTTCAGTTTTAAAGTTAAGAGTGTAAATTCTGATTTGTGACCACTGCTTTTTGATTTAATGTTTCTGATCTACAAGGTGTTGAACCAGCATGATTCAGTCTGACATTTTGTTTCAGTATCATGTGCTGTGATTTTAAAATAAGTTATTAATATTGAAGTGAAAATGTTGATATTGTGGAAAAAAACTTTCTGTTTAGACACAAAAACCCGAATTCCAGTTCAGTTCAGATGTTGTTTAACCACAAATAAAAACATAATGCAATGATTTGTTAATCCTTCTTGCAAAGCCAAGATATTTAATAAACTAATAAACTACATTTACAATGTTTTTCTGAAGTGTTCCTGAGCCCACATGATAATGTCCTTTACATATGATGCTGCTTTATAATGCAGTGCTGTCTGTGGGATTGAAGGTCATGGCATTCAATGTTTTTTCAGCCTAGATGATAATGTACAGAAATTTACTCCTGGTTTTCTGAATCTTTTGATGATTTTATGGACTGTACATGATGAAATCTTGAAATTCTTAGTAGCTTTAAGTTGAGAAATGCTCTTAAAGGTGCTATGAGGAAAATCTATTTCCAGTGACACAAAGACTCTGCTACCCATGAGCACACGCGCAGCGACTGTCGTAAAGATGTGACCCAAGCCAAAGTGTGTGTTTGTTGTGATGCTAATGAATGCAGCTTGGACCTTACTCAGAACTCTGCATTGCTTTACAACTTCTTTTTTCAACAACTTACAGGATGCAGAGCGACGAGGTAATGTATCTCTTTCTAGTTACGTAGCGGTAGTTTTTGATGTGTGACAACAAGCAATTTTTGGAAAACTTAGTATTGTAGTTTTGTAGCCGGCTATGTACCTATTGCTACCTACAGCCCGGTACTCTAATGCTACAACCACACCGCACGCAGATTGGCGTATTTAAACGCGCGTAGTGCCTGTGACGCGCTGCGCGTAACGCCCGAGGCTGGACGCTGGACGCTGGACGCTGGACCTTTTTGACAAGCTGAGGGGCGACGCGCATCACTTTGCAGACGCAGTAGAGAGCCGGAGCCTGTCAGACTCAGTGATGACCCGTGCAAGCAAATCCAGCTGGAAACAAATATTTACAGAATTTACCTTCAAAACATGTCTCCTCAGAGACTTTTACCCAAGCCTGCTCCTTTTTGTTCCGGTCTCTGTAGAGTACACACGTCTAATTGTTTAGCTCCGGATGATGGCAAACAGCGCAGATCAACCTCTCCTCCATCTTTCAGCGAGGTTTGAGCAGGAGCAGGTGGCCGAAGCGTCACACATCATCAAATCAATGAAGTCGGGGGGGAATGCCATCGCTGATTGGTTGCCACAGCACAGAGTCACGAGAATTTGCGTGGAAAATTCAATATTTTCAACTTGAGCGTCGAGGTGTTTGACGCCCCAAATGCACCAAACACGTCCAACGCGCTGCCCGGGCGAATCTGCATCCAAATGCGTCTTGCATTGACTTTGTATGTAATCTCAACGTGCGTCTTTGCAAATTCGCGTGTGGTGTGGCCGGAGCATTAGACGTGTCCGAATAATATAAATTTGCTCTAGTTTTAATTGTCTTGTTCCTGAAGTTGAGTATCCAGGCCAGTCCAGCCCTGTCCGACCTGACCGTGAAGCTAAGGAATAGCATTTATAGCTAACCTATTTTGATGCTATAAAACTCATCTTAAAGTGTGTATTTCAATCAGGCATATATCTAAAAGAGAGACTTTTTTGTAATTACTCAAAACCTCCTCATAGCATCTTTAAACTCTTGGACTATAATGTGTGCCTGCTTGTTTTTTATTTTTTTTAAACCTTCCCAGCTATTTTGGCAAGTGTTGCATGGGAGACTGCTGACTGACGCGTGCTCTCAGAAAGTATGTAAAGAAGTCAGTGTGGGTCCCGTTAACATGGAAACATTGCAAACTTGTGTGTAATGAAGAAGGTGGGTGTTTTGTACGGTGGCCTGGAGAGGCAAACCAAGAATACAAGATCCAAGACACTTTTACAAAGCTTTAGACAAATTTACATTTAGGAAACACATTTACAAGGCCCAAAACATATGTACATTTCAGAAAACAAATTAACAAGACACAAAACACTTTTATGAATAGAAAAACAAATTTACATTTCAGGAACAAATTGACAAGACACAAAACCCTTTTCCAAATTTCTCGCAACCAGAAAAGGAATGTACCAACTCCGGCATTGAACAAGAAGTGCTTACAGAGAGCCGCCAATGCGAGCCAAGTTGTGAAAGAACAAGAGAAGAAGAAGTTAATGGTGAGCAAACTCTTAAGACCAACCACATGGCATACAAAACCACTGTAAGGGGCTCATATGTTTTCCACAAAACTGGTAAAACGGCACTTGGTGGTGGTCCATCTTTGTTTACCATTCTTCTTCTCTTGTTCTTTCATACCATGCACTTAACAACTCGGCTAGTATTGTCTGCTCTCTGCTAGCACTTCTGCTTCAATGCCAGAGTTGGTACATTCCCTTTCCGGTTGCTAGATATTTGTAAAAGTGTTTTGTGTCTTGTAAATGTGTTTTCTAAAATGTCAATTTGTCTCAAGCTTTGAGACAAATTGACATTTGAACGCACCTTTAACAGCAGCAGCGACGGACAGCCACTCGCTGCCCTTTCTTTTGTTGGAGATTCCTGTGCTGTGAGACCCGAATAAAAAACCTTTCCGGCCATCCACCTCATCAATGAGGACTTCAATCTCCGTCTCCGAGAAATTCATTTTTTTGGTTTTCCTTTCGGTCACCATTGTCACACGTAAAGTGCATGATCGAAAGGCTTATTTATATCCCCAAATATTCATGAGGTGCTTTGCATTGACCATTTATGGTGAATTATGGGCGTGCGAGGGGCGGAATTTGCAGCTTTTCCACGTGCGCACTTCTCCAGGTGGATTCTGATTTATAAATGGAAAATTGCGTGCAGGTGTGCGTGTGAACAGTTTTATAAATTTGATTTTTTTTGTGCGTACGCCATTTCCGGGTTTTTGGCGCACGTACACTTTGAGTAAGGATTCCACGCACTCTTATATAAATGAGACCCCTGGTGTGCAGGAGCTGGGCTGCAGCTTCAGATCAGCTCTGCTCCAAATACTGGGCTCCAGCTCCACCACACTGCCACATCGAAGACTCTCTCAGATATTCCCCGGCTCAGCTCCTGCCTCCTTCCCTCTCCTGCTTCAGTGTCATCTCTGGATCAGCTCTCTGCTCTGGACCTCCATATCAGCTCTGCCCTCTGGATCCCAGATCTGGACCAAGGACACAGGTGAGTCCACCTTTCCCTTCTTCCCCTGAGATTACCCTCCTGCTCAGCTCAGTCCATTCCCCCTTCAGTTTATTCTCTTCTCTAAATGTTTGTGATGAACTTTCTTTCCACCAGTACTTGTCTTTTCTGAGTTTGTGTCCTGCTTTTGGGTTTTTTGTTAAACAAGCCCGGCGTAACAAAGTGGAATTATTTCTGTGTATCAAGATTAAATTATAATTCTTCGTTGCAGAAAATAATGATCAAATTATGAATGAATATATTTCCCTTTGCTACTGTAAATTGTATCCAAATAGAAATAGAATTCAGTAATTTTCTCCTATTATTCAGCCCTAATAAGCAGTATATGTTTATTTATTTGTTTATTTGACAGGGACATTGCAATTGTACATAGTCACAAAAATCTATTTGCAGCTGATGCCATGCAAGTGGAGTTGATAGCCAAGGCTAATTTTCAACTCCTGTCCCTGATTGGGCCTTTCTACATTACATAAAACAAGAAATTACATTACATAAAAACACAAGAAATTACAGTGAAACATGAATAAAATCTATTAAAAAAAAGCAAACTAAAACTGAAACTATTAACAACTAATACTATTAAAAATAATACGCAAATAAATAAATAGATAAATCCTTCTTCACATGCACACAGTATTCTTTAAAAATGGGTACAGGATTGTTTTGTTTTTAGCCGAGACTTAAGCCTGTGGTGAAGATACTGAACTCAGTGATGGTCTTGAGTTCAGATGGTAGCAAGTTTCACATCTTACATCAGTACTTAAAAGATTTAGTGTCAAATTGGCAGATATAAATAAAAATCTGCTGCATTAAAAATGGAGAAAAATAAAAAAAAGTGAAATATTTGTTGTATTTTTGTTGAAAAAGATGTCAGATAAAGTACAGAACTTATCTACCTTTTATTTTACAAAGAATGAACTCAAATTATTTCAGCCTGAATGTTCAGATTATCACCAAATAATACAGCAAAGCAACAAAACTGCAGGATAGTGTTAAAATATAAACAACAGCACAAGTCAGTCTGATTTAATGTACATGCTGTTTTAGGTCTGACCTTTATTTTTTATATTTGTCTCTTTGTTATGTTATTTATTTATTATTATTTATTTCTTATGTTCCCTAATTGCCTCACCGAGGAGTTCATGTTTTTGCCGCAGTCTGTCTGTTTGTTAGAAAGATAACGAGAAAAGTCATGAACAGATTTTGATGTTGTTCACGCCACAAGAGAAAAGTGATTTAATTTGGTGTTGGTCTGAATTTGGATTAATCTGACACTCCAGATGGGCTGTTGGACCAGAAGAGTCCAGAGAAAGTGTTTTAGGAGGGCAGAACCTTTAAAGCATATCTGGCAGGTGATTGAACGACCGATCTGTCAATCACACTCAGATAATGTGTCAAAGCAAAACCTGAGCCATGACAGAACAAACTCTCTCCAAAACATGTCTGAAGTGGAGCAAAAACATTCTCTCTCTGGAGAGACTTTGAATCAGGTGGATCCAGCTGCTGTGCAAGGTTAGAAACCCCCACATTGTTGAGATAACTCTCTGACAGTGCTGGAAATGCCCTGGTGGAGGTTTATGCTGCTGGAGCTCTTGAAAACATGTTTTCTTTTCTTCAGCACAGCTGCTCCAGAGATGAACTCCACTGCTCGTTTTTTAGGATTTATGAACCTCAGATTGTGTTTGCTCTCACTCTGCTGGAAAAACCTCTGCACACTGTTTGCTACTGATTATTTTGACTGTGTGCATGATCTGGATTGTTCTAAAGTCAGCTCCTCTCTGCTCTTCTCTGATGGATAAGTGTTGCCTCTGTGTCCATCTTGAATGTTTTACTCATTCTCAAATTAAAGTTATACTCACATTAAAGTATGAAGGAGCAGAGAAGCTTTTTCTTTTTTACTCTGTTAAAGGAACATTTCTCCTTTTTCTCCTCTTCCAGACAAACTCTTCAGCCTCTTAAAAACCTCCTCAGACTTTTAACAGGAGCTCTTTAAGGCCTGTGTGGATATATTTATCTTTAAGAGGATCAAGTCTTGACTTTAAGAGAATTTCTCAGAAAAAATCGTTATTATTGGACTTTTCTCAGAATTTTGTTAACAGGAGTAAGTCTTTGCTCTGAGGAGGTTTTGTGAATACAGGCTCTGTTGTTCAATTTAGAGAATTTGGAGAATCTTTACCGTGCTGTTTTTGACTCTGGATGGAGTTTGTTTCCAGTTCTAGATTAAAATACGTCACCCAAACAAATATTATCATCTCCTCAGTCCCTTGTGAGCACATCAGGCTTGGGTTGATGATTTAATGTGCAGTAGAAATGTCAGGAGATTTCTGGGATGCTGCAATGTCAGGGATTCATTCTTACTCCAACTCACACTGCAGCTTTATCCAGAATAAGATGATGCTCAGATTACATTATTCTAAGACCTGTCAAATGATCAGACATTTTATAAAATCTTACTCCAAAGATTTTCCACCTATTCCCAACCTGGCTGTCTTCAGCTGCTCACCACAGACCCTCAGACTAAAGCAGGACCTGCAGACTGATCTACATTTAGGTATGGAGGATTCAACAACTTATTTACTTACCTGGAAATCTGCCTCACCTCCCTGCTTACTACACTGGCTTAAGGATGTGTTTGTCAGTCAAAAAGAGAGACTGTGGTCACACAAACTTAATGCTAAAGAGAATTTTGAAAACTCTGGGGTTCTGTTTTTACTCACTGTCATGGACTTTAGTCCAGCCAAGAAGTCTAAGAGCCCATTTTCAAAAGTTTCCATTTTCAACGAGTTGTAGACGCAAGGCCACAACGCAACGAAAACCTATCGGATTCGACCGTTTTTGGCGCCATGTAAACGGCCCCTAAGACTGAAATCTCACTGTGGACTCTACTGACCGCCCCGCTCTGATGTCTTCTTTGTGGACAAATTTATAAGCTTTACCTTTTTCCTCCTAAATAAAACATGAACTGGCAGCTTTTTTAGTCATATTTGACCTTGTAATGTCTCTGTGTTGGTTTGCTCAATTATTGCTGAGTGTAATAAGATGCAGTTCAATCAGAGGAAAAACCTGAAGAAGCACAAACACAGCAGAACCAAGAATCCTGAATCTGAAGTGTTCATAGTGTGAAGGGGGTGTGTTAGTTAGACATGGGTGACCTGCACACCTGTGAAGACTCCATTAATGTTGAAAGGTAGGAACAGGTGTTGGAGCAACATGCTGCCATGATGTTTACACCAAAGTCTGATGATCTCTGCCTCAGATTGCTCTGATTTCTCCTCATAAAACACTAAAGATCCTGCAGTAAAATGGAGAATTTGATCTTTGATTTACTGTAATCACGCTGATAAATGGACTTTGGTACATCCTGGTGTAGGTGTGTTTGTGTTTTTCGACTATACTGCTGCGTCACAGATCTGTCTTCACCGTCGAAGTTTGGTGAGAAACTTTTTAGTGTTTCAAAGCGTTAAACTTTAATCAGATATGATAACTGCAGGTAGAACGGCTCAGGCTTTATTTAAACATGACAACTGTGCTGCAGTTAAGGCCAAAATGCCTATTGATAGCAATGCTTATGCTAACAGAGCTAACAATCCTAATGATGGAAGGGCTAATGCTAACAGTGCAAATATGACTAGCGATAATGTTATCAATGCTAATGCTAACAAAGCTAACAATTCTAATGCTAACAGTGCTAATGCCACTGCTGATTCTACAAGGGCTAATGGTAACAGTGATAAGATGACCTTTGCGAATGCGATCAGTGCTAATGCTAACCATGCTAATTTCATGGCTTTCTTTCAAAGACTGCAATGTAGATCACAGGTACGCTGACGAAAACAGGTAAGACATGGGCGGTATACTACACCTGAATGTTTGAGATGCCAAAAATATACATTGATTAAACCAGTCAAAGTGTATCTGCAGCACAAATTCATACATCTGAGTCTTTGAAAAGAACCGAGGACAAAGGAATGAAAATAGCATTACAATTAATTACAGCCTATACAGAAAGGTAGAAAGACAGTGTCCTCAATTTTTACATGTAAGGAGTTTCTTGATTTTCAAAAACATGCACAAAGATACACAAGCTTATAATTTTCTCCTCCTCTCTCTGTCTCTCTCTTTGTATATATATATATATATATATATGTATATATATATATATATATATATATATATATATATATATATATATATATATATATATATATATATATATATATATATATATATATATATATATATATATATATATATATATATATATATATATATATATATATATATATATATATATATAAATATATATATATATATATATGTATATGTATGTGTCTGTGTGTGTATATATATATTAATAGTGGAGGTATATTTGGCACACATAACTCAGAAAGCCAAGCAGGAAAATGTTTACTCCAAAGTCTGATGATCTCTGTCTCTAGTTCTTCATAAAACAATAAAGCTCCTGCAGTAAAATGGAGACTTTTATCTTTGTTTGGCTGTAGACATGGTGATAAATGGACTTTGGTTCATCCTGGTGTCAGTGTGTTCTTGTTCTTTGACTCTTTGATAACAGTGCTCATACTAACAATGTTACTGCTACTAGGCTTAATGCTAACAATCCTAATGCTACCAGTGCTAATGCAAACAGTGCTCGTGCTGTAAATGCTAATGGTAATAGACATGATCTGCCACATTGACTGGTTGGATGTTTTACTGAAGTTGGTTTCAGATTGGATGTGTCAGAGTGTCCCATAATCCAGCTTGAGCTGTTGGTAACGTTCTGTCTTCTGAAAAAAAAAAACACCCAAAAAAACTACCATGACGTAACCACTACTGCTGGGACAGACAAACAGTAGATTAAGATGACCTAATTTCATGTGAAAAATGTTCTGTTATTTAAAGGAAGGGCCATTGTGAAAGTTACAGAGTTTCTGTAATGTCAGTGAATGAATAGTCTAAGAAGGAGTGAGAATAATTGTACATAGCTTATGCTAAGTGTGTGTAAGTGTTGATGAGCTGATGAGAATAGAGCTGGAGTCAGGGTAAAAGTCAAAAGAGAAGCTTGTAAATGTGTTCCTGGTGTTGGGAATGGCCCGCCGTAGCCTGTGTCGAGTCTTTTAATATAGTGCATAGAAAGTTGGAAACGTCTCGTAGCATCTCCATGGTGGACGCTTACAACTGGCATAAGAAATGACAGACATTTTGTCAGTGAGTCTGACTTTGCTACGTGCTTGCTGGCAGCTAACCCCGGCTACTTTCAAGACTGCTTTGTGAACTGGTGGGAAGCATGTTACCTTTGCTGAAGAAAGAGTATGGGGGGATAAATGGACTATTCTGGTGCGAGACATGTTCTGGAGTGTGTTGCAGCTAGACTGAAACTGCACCCACAGAAAAACTCCTTTATGACGTGTGGGATCACATTCTTGTGCCATGAACTTGGGGATGGTGGAGTTGGCACTTTGGCTGAAAAAGTAAGGCAGTGAAGGAGTGGCCTAGCCCTGCTCTACCTCCAACCTGAAGAGCTTCCTGGGCCTTGCCTCTTGGTGCAGGAGTTTTGTCATGGGTTTTCCTGTGTCACTGCACCCCTGTTTGATTTGATTTTATTTATTTTGGATCCACCATTAGTTACAGCAAATATGCAGTAGCTATTTTTCCTGGGGTCCACATATTACACCTTCAACAAAAAATGTCGTCCTTTTGAGCATGCATATATATACTGCATTGATACCATTCATACAATCCACTCATTCAGTAGCTCTGTTATTCACCTCTTGATTGCAAAAAGCCAACCAATACACAAGACGTTTCTTTTTTTTTATTTTATTGCAAAAAACAACCAAACAATACAAACGTAGTCTAAGACATGTAACAGGAAAAGTAAAATAACTTATAACAGAAAATTAACAAAGAAAATACAAAATACAAAAAAGGAGTGCGCTGTTTTTGTGACGTTTCTAAAAAGAAAATAAAAAAAGGAGAGACAAACCACAGAACTCTCCTTACCTTTTGGGACTAAAGGAAAAATTCACATCATTAGGGAGAAATAATTAACATTATTATCTTTCAGGTAAGCCATATGTGAACAAATACATCTTTAATTTCGTGTTGAAGCAACTTCTGTTACTTTCTGAGATTAAAAAGCTTGGTAATAGGTTCCATGCCACCATTGCTCTGTAGAGAACCAAACCTTTTATCACATTTGTCCTGCACGGAGGCAGCCTAAATCTCCCTTCTGATGCCTGCCTAGTACAGTACATATGTTCATCAGAGAAGAATGTTAATTTATTATAGAGCACTTATGGGATGTTTATTTATAATAACGTTCTTTATAAAGGACACCAGTAAATAGTGTAATGTACTTTTAACATCCAACCAGATTAGTTTATTATGCATCAATGTGCTGCTCATTCTATATGAACAATTTAAAGCTATACGAGCAGCTTTATTTTGTGCTACTTGCAGCTTATATAAATTACTTTGTGTTGTATTTGACCAGATGACTGCACAATAATCTAAAAATGAAAGAACTAGTGCCTGAATAAGTTGTTTGATCATGTAGCTTGGCATAAATTTCTTACAGTGTCTTACCAATGCCATTCCTCTGCCCATTTTTATCACTATCTGATTAATATAACTATTCCATAACGTTTTATCATCAATAATTAATCCTAATAACTTTAGCATTGTAGCCACCAAATGTAGCATTTGGTGGTCTGTAACAACATCCATTGAGTATTTGCTTGAGATGTGGGAGCTGAACTTGTAGCCAAATTACTTCTATCTCATTATTTCCTATGTCCTTCCTCACTTTTACTGGTAAATGACTCTGTATGAAAAATGCTACTCCACCACCGCATGCATTCCTATCTTTCCTGTAGATGCTGTAACCCTCAATGCTCAATAAAGTGCTATCTATTACCGGATCCAGATGTGTTTCCGTAATAGCTATATGTAATCTTTGCTCTGTAAGAATATCTTAGATATCATGTATCTTATTCCTCAAGCTGCAGATATTTAAATGGGCAATCCTTAATCCCTCCTTTGGTGATGTATCTTTATTTGTCATCCTTTTTATTTAATTCTCTCATTAGTCAACTTCCATTTGTACTTAGAGCTACTACTGACAAACACACACCCCACACACACAGTACAATATTACACTCTTACTTGGTACACAATCCATGGGCAATACACCATCTCCTGTTACATTTACTTTTTCTTATGTGGTTAATTATCATAATTCATAGACTGACTATCACCCTTATTATCATACATTTCATTCACAACTTCCTACCAGTCACTATGAAGCCACAAGGATCTATAATTTTAGTTCTACAACCTTATCTTTACTCCAGACCTGCTGGTGGCTTTCTTTGAAATTTCAGTCAGGCTTGGGGTGCTGCAGTCCTGGTTTAATCACAGACTCCCAATAGTTCTCTGCCTCCCGATGGTTCATGAACTTCTTTGATTGTCCAGCCTCAACAGTCACGGTTAATGTAGCCGGGTGAATAATTCCATGCCTCACGCCTGCACTCCTCAGGTTTTCCCTCACCTCTCTGAATGTTGCCCTTTGCTTAGCCATATTCGATGCCAGGTCCGGGAAGATCTGAAGTTTCATCTCTCCATACTTCAGTGTGCGCTCTTTCTTCGCTACTTTCAGGATCTCCTCTCTTGCCATGTAAAGCTGCATTCCCACAATCATTGCACTTTCTCCATTCTTCACCAGGGGACCAACTCTGTGCGCCAATTCAACATCAAGCTCTGTCTGAAGTTTGCCGTCAAACAGCTCTTTAAAGAGAGTGTTCATATAACTTGTAGGATTACCTCACTCGGAATCCTTTGGCAGACCAAACACACGCAGATTATATTTCCTACTTTGGTTTTCCAGGCGCTCGGTCTTCTCTTTTAGTTCGCTATTTTCTTTACAAAGCTGCCTCGAGCGCTGTCACATGGCTGTCCAAGTTAGATGGCCCTTCTTCAATATTTCCGACTTTTTGACTGCAGTCGGTGATATCCTCTTTGAGACCATCTAGCTGTGGTTGTGGTTTATTTAACACCACACCAATTTCTTCTCTCATTATCATACGTAACATCTCCAATAGTTGTTGAGTCTCAGCACCTGTCATACTTGCAGCTGCTCCCGTTTCTTCCTTTACAGTTTTGCTCTTAGTTCCTGCTGTCGATTTTTTCGTCTTTATCTTTCCTCCTCGGCGGCATAACACTCACAATTTAAGTATCACGCAACTCCCACTTTTAATAGCTTTCAAAGTCCTCTTTTATCCACATTTATCCACATTCTCAGTTACTTTTGGCGTCCCTTGTGCTCACTCCTTGCGCATGCTCAGGAGTTCCACTCTATGCAAAAAGGGGTGGAGTTTGTGTGGACTAAGAGTTGCCAGTCAGCATTCATCACCCTTCAGAGTCCTTGTCGTGGCATCTATCCTGTCTCCACCTGACCCCAATCTACCCCTCATCCTGGATTAAGGGTTACACAGCACCTGGCTCAGGTGCTGTGCCGTCCCAGATGGAACCAGATGGTGAGAAAGTGGTAGCTTACTGTAGCAGGATGTTCAAAAAAAGCAGAGCTGCACTACTGCATGATCAGGCAAGATCTGCTCGCAGCCGTGCCATCAAACATTTCTACCTTAGGGGCCTCCACTACACAGTAAGAACTGACCACTCAGCTCTACAGTGGCTTATATCAACCACAAAACATTGCAGCTGATACCCTGCAGCAGCATTATCTGTGAGTTTACCGCGGTCGTCTAGGCGGAACTAATGTCTTCACTGACTAATGTTTCCACAGGGACATGGATTGTTACTCTGTAGTCCAGATGAATAAGGCTGCCGTCGAATAGTCACCTCCTAAGCCCTTTCCTATCTACTTTTCCTTAACCCCGATGGAGAACGTCACGGGGTTAAGGAAAGGAGTCAGGAGAATTCATAAGGACTTAGGAAAGGAAAACTGCCGTGCAGTGAGAATCCGACTACACTTTCACTACACTACTTCATCATGTGACGGCAGATGTTACTGCTGCAATGAAACTACAATTTTCCGAAGGTGTACTACAAAAGCATATCATGTATCATGACAATGTTGTTCCTTCCAGACAACATTGAACATAATAACCTGATAAAAATAACATCTGCATAACCGATGTTGAAGTGAGGATTTAAATAAATCTGTCCTCTCATTATCAACATGAACACCAATCAGTGCATGAAAATAAATGAACTGAACTGAAAGAAATACATAAATTGTTAATACCACAATCTAATGGTGTACGCATTATTAATACTGAACCATGTTCAAAACATAATCAACATCAAATGTCTCATATCCTGCTCTCTTCAGCGAATCAGACTACTGGAAAGTTAAGACAGGTTTTGGTAAACTTTAGAAAGGATGAACAGCAGTGATAACTCACATGGTCTGTGTGCTTTGTTCGTCATTATTCAGTTGAATTCGGAAGCAGTCGGAGTACGCGCTGTTTATAAAAGCTGTTGCCTCGGAGAACTGTGGGACGGAATAATCTCCTCTCCTTTTGTAAAGGATGGTCCAGTGTATCCTATGCTAAAGGAGATAATAAAGGAAGCATTGAGCCTCCTTTCCTATGCATTTAAACTATTCGAACAGCTCTAATCACGAACCACTTCCGGTTCATTTCACTCTGTTAGGAACCTTCCTAAGCAAAAAGGACTTTTCAACCGCAGCCTAAATGTCTATCTAGGGTACTGTCACACCTGCACACACCTGCTGATTGATCAACTTTTTTTACTCTCACATCGCGTGACAAGCTATGTGGTAGTGTGAAAAGTGTCTGTCGTATCACGGGAGGGTTAGCCCTGCCCCATTGCGGCTGTACATTGACTTTGCATGGAGAGTGATCACCGAGATAGTACCTGTGAACGCACCTTTAGTCAAGCATCTCAGTGGGATAAAGTAAAGACTAATGCTGGGCAGACACTGTGCGATTTCGAGGGAATTTCACCACGATTTTGCCGTCGCAGACCACGCTGCGTCATCGTGGAAACATCGTAGCGTCGGGATGTCCGGTCGGGTAAATCGACAGTGTGAGAACACTCACGAGGAAGGATTAATTGCTGCTACGTTCTAACGATAATGCTGCGACCTCCCGATCAAACTTCTGGCATGTCAGAAATTTTCGCCGTAGCTCGTACAGTGTGAGTGGTGTTACGTCACGATTCTATGTTCATTCCACTTCATCATAACGTTATCGGCTACAGATGAGGAATTTGCCGGGGCAGTATGGTGTTTAAAAGCAACATTGGCTGGCTAATGCTAACGTGAAACTACCATAGCTACTGTAAAACAATATATAGTTTAACATTAACGTTACCTCAAACTCCTGATGAAGGATGGACATCCCATACCGACTACGTCTCCTCAGCCATTCACGTACCCAAATCCTTTTCTTTTTTTTTTTAGTTTCAGCGCACAAGACACCGCATACAACTGCAACAACTTGCTGCCTGCCCGTCATCTTGTTGTCAGGCACGCTGTGGTTGTCATAGGAACTAGGAACCTTTGTTTTTCGTTGTTCACACTCCAGCACGTTGTGCCATCACACGCCAACTGACGCCGATGAAGCCGACAAGTAGTCGTGGTTGTCAATGATCGTGGCTGACAGCAGTCGTACAGTATGAGCACACATGTCGTAGGGTCAAATAGAGTACGAGTGACAAACCCGGTCGTGCAGTGGGAGCATTTCCCCAACAGTCAGATTTCTAAAATCGCAGTGTCCGCCCGGCATTAGCTGTTACGTGCTTAGTGTGTGTGCACTGGTGGTCCTACTCATTCGAGTGCTTTGTGACACCCCCTGCAGAGTCAGGGACTCCTCCACAACTGTGACAGAGCAGCTCCATTAAAATCATTAAAGGTCAAATGTCATGATTTATTCAGCATGTTTTCATGTTTTAATATGTTTCCATGCATCAACACTCCAGCTGAGTCTACGTGTTTTAATCCAGAATTTATGATGATGGGAATATTTGAGATTAAACCATGATCACCTCAGGGCACCTGGTTAAATGGAGAAAAAACATTTAGCTGATTTTTCTGTGGCCCACATATTCAATGTGCCTCATCTTAAGAGGTTAACTCTGATAACTTTATATTCAGCAGAGACAAATATGATGAGGACAGATTTATGGTCCAGGCGTCCATCAATCATCACTGTTGTGAATTCTCATTTTAGTCCCTTCGTCTCCACACACCTCTTTATCTTTATACTTCACTTTACAAAGTAATTAAAATCTACATCAGATAAAAATGAGAAAACAGAAACTAAATGACAAACTAATAAATATAAATATGTAATACTGTTCAGTGAAGCATCTTGAGGTGACATTTGTCAGGATTTGCTGCTGTACAGTAACAGTTGTGTTCACCCCACAGATCACTCTGCAGTCCCAGCACTGAGCAGCATTTATCAGAGGAAAACATGTCAGAAAAGACCTTCTGTTAGGGGGCAACAGATCCAGATCAGATCCAGACTCAAGCTGAACACCTACTTGCTGAAGCTGCAGGTGAGAAAAGGGCAGAGAGATGAAGACCAAAGATCTCAGAGACACTGAGGACGAGGATGTAGTCACAGATAACAGTTCATAGAAATACATCATAGAAAAGTGATCATAGAAATATGACCATAGATATGAGGTCATGCCTTCAGCCCATCAGAGTCTGTTGTTAACGAACACTCTGCTATCTTCATCTCTTTTCGTGTCTGCATCTTCAATAACAGCTCACAGAATCTAATGATTATGATGTTTGTTTTATCAGGGTGAAGAGATCAGACCCTCCTGAGCTCAGTGGTGTGTCCATTAGGAGTAACCGTTCCAGAGAACTGCCTCATCAGTTTAAGATGGACCCACCTGCTGAGCACAGGTGAGAATTCAGAAAAATGACCTTTGACCTCCATGTTTGAGTCACTCAGAGGTGATTATAAATGTGTTTTCTTTAATCAGGATGAAGAAATCAGACTCTCCTGAGTCTAGCATTCATGCTGAGCGTAAAAGGAGAGGTAAGACCTTTATTCTGAAGATAAACTATTAGCAGCCAGTCACAGTCATCAACTCATTTTTCCCAGCTTCCCAGAATTCAGCTGGTTGAGCCGCAGGTCAACAGATGCTTGTAGTCGACCCAGAGTGCAGGTGAAGGGAGGGACGAGTGTTAGCGACCGGAGCTGGAAGACCACAGCAAGTTCAACACAGTAGGGGTCAAAGTTCACAGTCAGTGAAACCACAGCAGAGCATCATGACGAGAGCTGCTGCTTCACCTGCAGGACAGTTTTCTGAAGATCATGAACAGGCTTTACTGAGTCTGTGGACCTACATCTCTGTGAGCAGATCCTCTCACACATGAAGAGTGCAGCTCCTCTGAGCTGATCAAACACTGACCAAACTGTTTCCTCACATGATCATCACTCAGTCTGAGGATGGAGGCATTCTCATGTGCTCTCAGTCTTCTGTTTAAACTCTTCTGAATAATTTCTTTAGTTGTAGCATGATATTGTTTTTTGTATTTGCTGACCTCAGCACTTTGTTCATGAGGGAACATGATGAAACGGTAAATATGTAGCTGCAGAGCACTGAGGCTGAAAGTTTTCAGGATTACTGTTTCAGAATCTGGATTAAGACAGAGACGTGGATGATTTTACAAAGACCATAAAGTTCTTCAGGACTGATTTTTCTTTTCTGACTAAACTCTGATTTAGTGCTGATGGATAAGATCAGACTGAACTCTAGGGAGGATGTTTCATCAGGGTGGAGGAGATGTTGTATGCAGCTTCACTGTTGTTGTTAAACTTATTCTCTTCCTGATATTTGGATAGAACTCCTTATTTGATTTGCTCATGCAAATCTTAATCACAGGAGGGTGTCGTTTGGTTTTTATGGTGGATGTGGATGTTTCCATAGACATGCAGCCTTTTGTTTAGTCCTCTAATCATAATAAAGTCTGATAGTAGGAGATGAATATGATTGAATCATTATTCTGAGCATGTTGTCTCTTTGGATATAATGGTGGAACAGGTCTGTAAGAGATTTAAATGTTGTTGTAGTTTCTGATTTAACTTGATGGACCTGGATGGTGAGGTGGTTCACTGGGCAACAGGAACATTTAAAAGTGGATCTTCACTGCACAAAGATCACCGACCAATAATTTATGAGATCACCTCTAATATGATATTCATGACCACAATGTTTGAATGAAAATATACTTTTGTTAAAATGAGAAGATGTGAACAGCCCTTCTATGACAGCAGGTCTTTGTCCAGGATCCAGACTTTAATGTCATTTGCTGGTCTTCCCTCAGGATCTGACCCCTCAGTGTGCAGACGCAATCTCAAGTCCAACCTGAAGCAGAAGTTCCAGACCGTGTTTGAGGGGATCACTAAAGCAGGAACCCAGACCCTGCTGAACCAGATCTACACAGAGCTCTACATCACAGAGGGAGAGGCTGGAGGGGTCAATGAGGAACATGAGGTCCGACAGATCGAGACCACATCCAGGAGACCACAAGGATCAGAGAAGACCATCAGAGGAGAAGAAATCTTTAAAAAAACAGCTGGAGAAGATAGACCAATCAGAACAGTGCTGACGAAGGGCGTGGCTGGCATTGGTAAAACAGTCCTCACTCAGAAGTTCACCCTGGACTGGGCTGAAGACAAAATCCACCAGGACATACAGTTCATGTTTCCATTCACCTTCAGAGAGCTGAATCTGCTGAAGGAGCAGAAGTTCAGCTTGGTGGAGCTTGTTCATCACTTCTTCAGTGAAACCAAAGAAGCAGGAATCTGCAGGTTTGAGGAGTTCCAGGTCTTGTTCATCTTTGATGGTCTGGATGAGTGTCGGCCTCCTCTGGACTTCCACCAAACAAGAATCCTGACTGATGTCACAGAGTCCACCTCAGTGGATGTGCTGCTGACCAACCTCATCAGGGGGAACCTGCTCCCATCTGCTCACCTCTGGATCACCACACGCCCTGCAGCAGCCAATCAGATCCCTCCTGGATGTGTTGACATGGTGACAGAGGTCAGAGGGTTCACTGACCAGCAGAAGGAGGAGTACTTCAGGAAACGGTTCAGAGATGAAGAGCAGGCCAACAGAATCATCTCCCATGTTAAGAAGTCCAGAAGCCTTCACATCATGTGCCACATCCCGGTCTTCTGCTGGATCACTGCCAAAGTCCTGGACCATGTGCAGGAGACCAGAGAGGAAGGAGAGCTGCCCAAGACCCTGACTGAGATGTACATCCACTTCCTGGTGGTTCAGTCCAAAGTGAAGAGCATCAAGTATGATGGAGGAGCAGAGACTGATCCTCACTGGAGTCCAGAGAGCAGGGAGATGATCCAGTCTCTGGGTAAACTGGCTTTTGAGCAGCTGCAGAGAGGAAACCTGATCTTCTATGAAGCAGACCTGACAGAGTGTGGCATGGACATCAGAGCAGCCTCAGTGTACTCTGGAGTGTTCACACAGATCTTTAAAGAGGAGAGGGGACTGTACCAGGACAAGGTGTTCTGCTTCATCCATCTGAGCGTTCAGGAGTTCCTGGCTGCTCTTCATGTTCATCTGACCTTCATCAACTCTGGAGTCAATCTGATGGCAGAAGAACAGAAAGCACCTATTGTCACTGAAATCTTTGTCAAACCTAATCTGAAACTCCTCCACCAGAGAGCTGTGGACCAGGCCTTACAAAGTCCAAACGGACACCTGGACCTGTTCCTGCGCTTCCTCCTGGGTCTTTCTATGCAGACCAATCAAAACCTTCTGAGAGGTCTGATGACACAAACAGGAAGTAGCTCACAGACCAATCAGGAAACAGTTGAGTACATAAAGTCAAAGATCAGTGAGGACGTGTCTGCAGAGAAGAGCATCAATTTGTTCCACTGTCTGAATGAACTGAATGATCGTTCTCTGGTGGAGGAGATCCAACAGGCCCTGACATCAGGACGTCTCTCCACAAATAGACTGTCTCCTGCTCAGTGGTCTGCTCTGGTCTTCATCTTACTGTCCTCAGATGAGGACCTGAACGAGTTTGACCTGAAGATATACTCTGCTTCAGAGGAGACTCTTCTGAGGCTGCTGCCAGTGGTCAAAGCCTCCAGCAAAGCTCTGTAGGTGCTCTTACCTGCACAGGTTACATCAGATTTATGTGATTTTACAAGAATGATCCTCATCTGTCTTCTCTTTATGTTCCTCTGATTTCTGTCTCAGGCTGAGTAGATGTGGACTGTCAGAGAGAAGCTGTGCAGCTCTGTCCTCAGTCCTCAGCTCACAGTCCTCTGGTCTGAGACTCCTGGACCTGAGTGAAAACAACCTGCAGGATTCAGGAGTGAAGCTGCTGTGTGCTGGACTGAAGAGTCCAAACTGCAGATTGGAAGCTCTCAGGTGAGAAAACATCAAGGGCCCCATGCACAAAGGGTGCTAACACACAAAAACACGGCCATGGAAATGTGTGGTGCTCCACGCCAAATTCATGGCTGGCATGCACTTAGAAGTGATACTGGGAAACTGTTAAATAGGCTAAATAAATGTGAAATCAATTAGTCCTGAGGGCAATCTTCGTATTTTTCTGTCTTAAAATACTCCCTGCACATTGAGCATGTTTGCCCCCAATTCTGTCCTGTATTAGCAGCATCATTACTAATCACTGGTTGAAGCTAGGGACTTGCTGTTTTTGCTGATTAAACTACAACTTGAGATCTTTTTTTAACAAGCCCCTGATCGTCTGTAGTGTAGTCATCTTAATAACCCCGTGTGTGAAAGTGTGAAATATCTTTGTAGATAAAGGGTAGGAATCACACTAGGTAAGCAACATATTTCTGCAGAAATGCAACTTGTTCAGCAAAGCCACCCAGGGAATTTCACAAAGGGAATAATTTTGTAATAATAAAGACACACAGGTTTAAATATCCACACTGTAAAACCTGCTGAGTACATTCAACTCAAATGATTTGAAGAAACTGATTGCCTTGACTCATTTAAGTTTATTATCTTATACTGTAGAGCAGGGGTGTCAAACTCAATTGCACAGGGGGCCAAAAATCAAACCACACTTTAGGTCGCGGGCCGAACAGGATAAACATTTATTAAATACACTAAAACTAAATGTTTTTTTGAACATAAATATGAATAAAAACAGACAGGAATATTATTACAGATAAATAAACTTAAACTTTAAATAACTTAAAATACTTTGCTCTCCATAAAATATCTCCTGTCAAAATTATACAAATTCAAAATATGAAAAAAATAGAAAATATAAATAAAATTAGTGCTTTTCACCAAAAGTTAAAATAACAACAAAACATTCAGTTTTATTTGCTCTTATGCCATTTTGTCAGAGCTGGATGCTTGGCATCTTTTTTTGGCAACAAGTTCGTTTAGGTTTGGTGTGAGGTCCTGTGTTGTGGAGAGTCTCAGGATGGACTGCAGGTGTTCATCAGTGAGACGACTTCTGTGCGCTGTTTTGTTAATCTTCATCACTGAGAACAGCTTCTCACACAGATATGTGCTACCAAACATGCACAAGGTTTGAGCCGCATGTAGACGGAGCTGGGGCATTGCTTCAGGAATGGAGCAAAGAAACTGTGCGGGCCCTGCAGTGTCATATTTTGCCTTTAGTGTCCCGTTACACTGCAGCTCAATCAGCTCCATCTGCATCTGTACAGGTGCAGTTTCCACATCGACGGCAAATGGGTTGCGAAGCAGCTCGAAATTATTTTTTTGTGCTTCAAAGTCACCAAAGCGCCGTGTGAACTCAGTGCGCAGTGCGTTCAGTTTATCTGCAAAGTGCGCATTTGGGAACACCGCTGTGCCGGCTTGGTTCAACATTACTTGGCAAAAGGGAAAGTGAGGCAAGTTGCAGCAGTGCATTTGTGTTTCCCGTAAGAGCAGCTTCACTTGAAATGCCTTCACCGCATCATACATGTCAGTGATCATGCGGTCACGTCCCTGCAGCTGCAGGTTTAAGACGCTGAGATGAGCCGTTATGTCAGCCAGAAACGCCAATTCACATCTCCACTTTTCGTCTCGCAAAACTGTGGTGTCTTTTCCTTTACTGTCCATGAACTGACATATTTCGTTGCTGAGCTCAAAAACTCTGTTGAGAACTTTTCCCCGACTCAGCCAGCGCACCTCTGTATGATAAGGAACGTCGGCAAACTCCGAATATATTTCGCGCAGAAAAGATTGAAATTGCCGGTGATTTAATCCCTTGGCTCGGATAAAGTTTACGGTCTGCGTTACAGTGCTCATCACATGATCCATGTTTAAGACTTTACCACACAGTGCTTCTTGGTGAATGATGCAGTGATATGCGGTTAACTCACCAGCACAGCTCTCCTCCTGCATCTTCACTCGCATCCTTCCCACTAGTCCACTTTTTTCACCACACATCACTGGTGCTCCATCTGTTGTAAGTCCAACAAGTTTGTTCCAGGGCAGCTTCATGTCGGTTACACTTTGACACACGTTTTCAAAAATGTCTTTTCCCGTCGTTGTTCCGTGCATCGATTTAATGTCCAATATTTCCTCTGTAACGTGCAAATTGGAGTCTACTCCACGGAGGAAGATCGCCAGCTGTGCAGTGTCCGTCATGTCAGTGCTTTCATCCACAGCAAGAGAGTATGCAACAAAGTCTCTGCTTTTTTCACTCAACTGTGTTCTCAAATCAGTGGCCATCTCACAAACCCGATCAGCAACCGTATTTCTACTCATACTTACATTTGCAAACATCTGCTTTTTCTCTGGACACATGACGTCGCACACCATTATATTCCTTAATTACGGCCACATTAGCCCCACAAAGAAGACACACGGGTTTACCGGCAATGTCAGTAAACATATACTCAGCCTCCCATCGGTTTTGAAACACTGTTTTCCACATCAACTTTTCTCTTGGCCATCGTGAGGGGCTAGGTATCCCGGAGCCTACAGCAACAGACACTGAGCTGACCTGAGTGGCGCTGGAATGTTTCCAGGTAGCCTTGCGCCCGACGAGGCAGCTGAAGCGCTGCATTATGGGATCTGTAGTTTGAGTGTTATCAGCGCTTCATATAGCCGGGCCATTATAGTTAAATGATTTCGCGGGCCGGATATAGTTGTACGCCGGGCCGGATGTGGCCCGCGGGCCTTGAGTTTGACACATGTGCTGTAGAGGTTTATAAAACTACTTTCTTTGAGTTAAAGTTACTTAAGTATGTACATATTTGGTAACATATGGAAATTAATTTTATGGGTTAAATTCAACAAAGTTTACTAAACTTAAACCACTTATTATTTTATACTCATAAAAAAGCCTTTCAAAGAGCTTATTTAAACAAGTGACTGTAAATGTTTTAAACATAGTCAGTTGAACTTACATTAATCTCTTTTGCACAATAGTAGAAGAACAAACAAACTCAAAGAAACCAATGAGTATTTTAACATAGCTCAAATGAAGAGCATATATCAGTCCAAACAAAATCAGAAGAGAATCTGGCCAAGATATGTAACATTGGCACCTGATCCTCAACGACCATGGACACACAACAAGTCACGGGGTACTGGCACACCAAAAGTATTAAGTGCGCACCAAAGATGTTTTTGCCCAGGGTTTGGTATGTTAGTGCCAATGTGAATGCAACTCCGCTTCCCATTCCACATTGGAACTCCTAAACATTCGGTCTCTATCTAACAAAGCTGGACTTATCAACAATCACATCACAGAAAAGAAAATAGACATTTTATTTCACCCTTCCTGACTGCCAGAGGCAGTTCTTCTCACTGGATGTCTCCATCTCGCGCATGCGCAGGTCGAGTATTAATATCAACAAAGTCACGTGTGACCCCAGATGACCCGTGGCAGGTACAACTACCGGTGTCATCCGGGCACTCATTCCCTTGAATCTTCTCACTGTTTTTGTTTTTTTCCCTTGTTTGCATTGTCTTTTCAGCTGGGCACTGTGTCTGATGACAGCATTAGAAAGACTAATGCATTTTTTTTCTAGCAGTTGGAGAAATGGGAGGATGATTCACTGCTATAGTGACCATCACCAGCCCTCCCTATAGGCTACTCCATCAAATCAAACTTTATTTAACCCCTGATGAGAGCTGAAGGGGTGGGCCATGCCACACCACAGTGTGAAGGAAGGGGAAAGATAGTGACAGAAGGACAGGATGAGACAAGACAAACAGAAAGGAGGACAGACAGGCAGTGTTACTGATTGAACAGTCCAAGTGTTATGTTGATCTAAGCTCCTACAGGAATTGACAGCAGTACGAAACCAGGGACACCAGAGAAGTGGGGTCTTGATAGCTGGGGGGGAGGGGAGTACACGAGGATCAGATATGGAGGAGCATGCATCGCAGGATGTGAGCAGATGTGTTAAAGTGTCCAACTCAGCAAGTTCTGACGGGAAGAACTATTTCTTTACAGTAAGTCTTGACAGGAGCTTGAGTGTCTGTACAAGCATGCATTTGAAGTGGTCACCAAATACCCAGAAAGTTTCCCCCCTCCCGGGAGATCACGGCCGCCAGCACCCCCGGGCCACCAGGGCACCCGAGACCCACCACGCAGGCCCCAAAAGCCACCGGGCCAAGGAACAGTCCCCAGACCCAAGGGGGGCAACCGACCCGCCCCCCAGAGGCACCAAGGACAACACCCCAGAGTCCAGGGCGGGGCATACCCCGCAGACAGCACCCGCCTCGACCAACCACCCGCCCACCCGGCCCCAGCCACCCCCCACCCCCAGCACCCAGCCAACCCCACCCCCCCACGGCGGGCCAGAGGCCCCAGGCCCCCCGGAGGCCAAGCACCCCGGGCCAGCCCCGACCCCGGGGGGGAGAGGGCTCTCGAGCCGACCCAGCGGGGCTCGGCATGGCAGCTGCAGCAAGGCAGGGTGGGGCGGATGTGGGCATGAGGTAAGGTCGAGGTTAGGTCCTGCCCTCCAGAAGAGCCGAGGCCAAGAGGCAGCAACAGGGACTGCCACCCCGATGCCCAAGGGGGGGGACCCCAGGCAACCCACACAGAACAGGGCAAGGTCCCCAGAGAGTGACAGGCCGGCGGATCCCTTACCACACGCCACCAGGGACACATGACCCAGCAGAGCCTAGGGCACCGTCCCAGGCCCCAACCCGCAGGCGCCAGAGCCCAGCTGCACCAAGAGCCACCAACACACCCCCACGTTTGGAGGGGCTCCCAGCAAGAGCCATGGTGGAGAAGGGCTGGACCCCACCAGTCACACCAGGCCTAGTCTAAATATGCACCCCCTGTCCATCCCTACTATTCTGCATTTTTGCTCCCTGGCAAAGATACATTATCCCTCCACCGTGAATAAGTGCAGCTAAGTGTAATGTGGTGCAGAAGTCTGCATTGTTGTTGATAGACAGATCTTGATCCTATTTGAGTGTTGGGGGTGAAATTGAGGTATCTATGGTGGAGAGAAGGATGTAAATTTTTGACAGCATGTTTTTGATTCCTGTTCCTTCAAGAAGATTTGTTATTGTGGCAGAATGGCTATGGTTGGTTATGATATTGAATGATTTTCTAATTGTGGCTTTTAATTGATGGTATTGGAAGAATTGATTATTTCCAATGCCAAACTTCTGGACCAGTAGAGGGAAATTGATAAAATGTGAACCTTGGATAATATGGTGAAGGTGCGTGATTCCATGGTTCTTCCAGGTGGGAAAATTTAGGATTTTTTTGTTAATTGTAAAGTTTGGGTTATTCCAGATTGGTGAGTGGATAGAGGGTGCACCTGTGGAGTTAGTAATCTGAAGTACTTTCCACCAGGCTGTCAAAGCTGAGGCTATGGTTATATTTTGGAAGCCGGGATCTTTCTTGATGGTCTGGCTGATGAATGGGAGGTCAGAGAGGAGGATGTTATCACATAAAGCCTGTTCTGTTTCTAACCAATGTGTGTCAGTGTCTGATTGATGGAGCCATTTTATTAGATATTGCAGTTGGTTTGCAAGATGGTAATGTTCAAAATTTGGGGCTTCCAGCCCACCATGTTGTTGAGATTTTTGAAGAGTTGAGTGTTTGATCCTGGGAGTTTTATTTTCCCAGTAGAATTTTGTTATTGCTGAATTTAGACTTTTGAACCAAGAGGATCATTGAGGATAAATAATTGATTTTAGGCAGGATTTTCATTTTGATTGTTATTATTCTTTCATACAGTGAAATTGGGAGATTGGTCCAACGAGTGTGGTCATCTTGAATTGATTTGAGCATTGGAGTGAAATTGAGAGTTAACAGCTCTGAAAGCTTGGTGGAAATATTGATACCAAGATATTTTATATTTCCAGTGGGGATATGGTGGGGTGTGGATCCCAATTATCATGAGTTAGAGGTAGGATAACAGATTTTGAGCAGTTGACTGCGTAGTTGGAGAGTTTTGAGAATGATTGTATGACGGTTAGGCACTCTTTTATGTTCTGTGGGCTGAGTTCGTATACCTTTGATTTTTTGGTTCTGACGAATGGCAGCCGCTAGGGGTTCAATGAATAAGGCGAAGAGTGATGGAGAGAGTGGACATCCTTGCCTGGTGCCATTGTGAAGAGTAAAGCTACGGGATGTGAATCCATTAGTTGTGACTGTAGCCATAGGTTCAGTGTAAAGTGCCCTTATCCAATTAATAAATGACTCTCCAAACCCTAATTTCTGTAGTGTGGCAAATAAAAAAGACCAGTTAACCAGTTAACAGACCAGTTTCGCTTGCTGTCGATGAACTGCTTCCTGATCGGAAAGAGAACTTTACGCCTCTCAAGGATTTCGCGGGGATACTGGTTGTTCACTCCGTGGCGGGTGCCCCTCAGCTCTTTTCCATATCCTTTGATCAGCTCTTTATGCTTATAATGCTCGACTTTTGCGATGATGGGTCGGGGGATTTTGTTGTCTGGTCGGATGGGTCCGAGACGGTGGACATGGTGGAAGGTGATGTGTTTTGCAGTGTCAGGGGGGATATTCATTTTATCAGTGAGAAATGCCTTCAGAGCTGTTTCAGCCTCGGATGGTGACCGGTCGGCGGGCTCGGGTATACCGGTGAAGATGAGGTTATCATGCATGGATCGTGCTTGCAGATCCAGGACGGTTTCCTTTAACTGTTTATTGTCTCTGGTGGTGGCGGTAAGTTTGTCTGAGAGGGTCTGGACGGAGGATTTTAGCTCTTTGTTTTCTTTAGTAAGAGTGAGGATCTGATCCTGTGTGAATTCTAGGCTCTGTATCGATTATTTTCTGGATATTACTGGACATTAATTAAATTAATTAATATTCATTTAATAACCAGGTTTGCTCTCGTTAATTAAAGGGGCACCATCCTTTTTATACAAAAAGGCAAAATTAACTTAATTAATTGATTTATTAATTATTTCATTTAAATTAGATAAATCAATTAAGTCAAACTTATCAGTTTAATCAATTAAGTCAAACTTCAGTTGTTTAATCAATCTCAAATCTAAAGACAGAACTCTCATGCAGTGATGTCAATCTTCCAAATAGAATACCAACAGACAGAACTTTAAATATATAAGGGTGATTTATTAAAAAGAGTATATAAGACAAAATAATAATAAACACTTAAGAAGGAATAAATGTCAGAGTTATACTAAATCAATGGTGCTGTCAATCAAGAAAGAAGATATGAACCCTTAAGGAACATTTAAGCATATGGAGTGGTTATAGTGGATTAATTTCTGGATTAACCTACTTGTGAAAGGTCAAATCAAGGGAAAATTATTAGAGAATTGAACCAAGACACACTCAAGCCCATCTGAAAGAATATAGAACTGCCTCTTACGAAGTGTCGTCTGGATTGGGCCTCATCTGGTCCGAGCTACTGGGGATTCTGAAGGACTGTTCTGGTTCTGGTGTCGTCCCAGAGGGTTGGTCCACACTCTACCCAGCGCAATGGATCCAAAGAGGTTGTTCCGATGTGGTCCCAGGTTTCCCGGGAGAGAAGTCTTAGATTGGACTGGCAGGTTCTGTTCAAGGTGAAGCTGGAGCTTGGGTGTTGGTGTCTCGATTGTATAAAAAAAATTGATTTGTAACTAATTCCAAAAATCAAGAATTCGTCGGCCATACGGATACTATTCTGAAATTAATACGAAAAAGTCCATTTACTATGAAGTAAATCTTTGAAGTCTTTTATAGCTTACTGGCTTTTATCGGCGGGCATGTCACAAAAACTTAGACAAAAGATTAAGGAAAAATACGTGAGCCAAAAGTCACAGGAGTGGTGACGAAGAAGAGGAGGAAAAAGAGCGGGAGAGAGGACGAGACGACAAGAAGAGAAGACAAGAGAACAAGAGGACGTATCACGTCTCTCTCTCTGGTTTTACTGCTGATGAGAATTTCAGAGTAGGAGGGCCTTCTGTGGAAATCCAAACTTTTATCAACTAATATTTGGCCAATATTAAGTTGTATTTTGATTAAACATCCAATATAAGCACTCCAACTGGATAGGAAATCTCATGGTGATCAATTTGATACCAAATACTATATATCTAAAGTATAAGAAAGAATTAAACAATTCAAATCCTATTAAGCAGTCAATTAAACAAAATAGAGGTGGTTAACTTAAGATGTATCAGTGAACATGCCCTTAAGATGGTTTGCAACCAAAACCCAAGGTGTAGCAATCCTATTATTAAGCATTCTTTAATAAAACAGAGTGATAATAATGCAGAGTACGGGCACATTCCTGGAGAGAAAGGTATCTTCTCCATCCGTCAGAAGACTGTCGTGGCAATTTCTGATCAAAGCTGAGGATCAATAAAGGATCTTGAGTCAAAAGATGTCTTAGTGAATATTTATTATCTTGCAAGATAGAGAAGTCTGTCATACAGCACACAAGTCTGCAGAGAGAGTTCTGCTAGACAAAAGAACATACAGATTCATAAAAGCATACAGGCAAATCATGAAAACAAAAACGTCATACCTAAGCATGAAAACACCTCCCTTTTCTGTTCATGTGAGACAGTATCCCAGGTCAGACCATTTTCCCATCAACTCCCTCCCCATTAGTCTCCAAGTTGAAACTTTCAGCTTTTGTTTCTCTCACATGCAGAAGAGGGAGTATGGCACAAGTATCTGATACATCTCACAAACATTCTTGGTCTCTGAGGCCCATTGTAAGTTCTATCTCTGACCTTTCCTGCACCTGCATTCTGTTTTGTGAGAATGAACCTCAGACCATAGTTAATAACTTCAGGGGTTATATGAGGTTAACATAAGATCAACTCAGAGTGATTCAAACCAAAGTTATACCTGTGGAATAAAAATAAATGATTGAATGATTAATTTTACCATTACAATTCCCTCCTCTTGATAATTCTTAATCATCTAATCAACCTAAGCAAAAATTAATCATACTCACCAAATATATGCATGTGAATAACGTTAAACTGTAAATTGTAAGAAAAATAAACTGTAAAATGCTGTGTTGTTAGAAATAAAAATCAGTGACTATAGTTATGTAAGTGTGCAATTCTACAAACTAAGAAAATAATGTGTTAAAGAAATAAAAGCAATGCAATGAACACTTTGTCTTAGTGAAAATCATCTGTCAGTTTCAAACACATCACCCTGTAGCCAGTTTAAAATATGCCATCATTTAGACATAATGAGAAAACACCTAGACAATAGTGTCAGAGTAGTAGTCAAAGTCGTCATTGTCCGAACTGTCTGTCAGTCCGCTGACAGATGTAGAGTCGTCAGATATGTTCAGTTGGCAGTTCACATCAATAGAAGTCAGAGTTGTAATGCCTTGTCTGCTCTCTATTTTAGTCAGTGTTGCTTCAATCAGATTCAGAACCAGACCTCTCAGGCACGGGATTACACAACACCCACAGGTCTCTAAAATTGCAGCCGCAACACAAACAGAGGTGAACAGAGAGAGAAACAGAGTTTTCATTTGCCAAAAACATTCTCCGGCCAATTAGAAAAGGGGTTATCAATGCCAGAGTTTTCAGGATTAGAGGATTGCAGTAACCCACAGGACAGTTATGGCTATGTGGTGTTTGAATGATGGACAGACGTGGTTTTAAGTCAACATTAGGATTGTAGCCCCAATCAGTTGCCGATGTTGTTGCTATGACCAAATTCCAATTGTCATAATTACAGCCTTTGTCAAATATAGTCAAACAGCGCACAGTAGTAACACACACATATTTGTCAGACGACGCATAACTATGGTCATAACCTGAACATGGAGCAATAGAGCAAAAATCAAATTGTAGGGATGCAGTTTGTCCTTCTACAAAAGTCATAGTCACCATGTCAGAAGTTGGTCCGGTCTGCTGGTCTGTGTGTCGTTTTTGTCTGGGTTGAGCCGTTGGCATGATGTTAGTGGATGGGGTAGAATTGTCAAATGAAGTAGGGATGTCAGTTAGAGTGGTAGTGTTGGTCATGTTGTCAGTCTGTTCAGGTCCCTGTTGCGATGATGATTTTGCTGGAATTTCTGAAAGAAGAATCACAAGGACAAGCAACAAACTGATCATACCAATTAAACATGTTGTTCCTCGGAGGCCACACAGGCCTGTGTGGCGCATTGGATGCCATGACCGTCGGCGCCATGGGGATGGGCGATCCATCGTTATGTTGTGAACCTTACCTACGACACAGTTGGCCTGTACTTCTGCTCCTCTATGACCTATAGCCCTGGGCGAGAGGTTACAAGCGTCACCCTTTGTCAAGTCGACAACTGATCCTTATAGCTTGTGTGTGTCAATGCATTTATGTCGTGTTGTCAGTGTTTATGTCTACAGGGGGAGGAGTTTGTCCATCAGTTCTGTTCACTCCTCACCCTTAATGAAAAAACTATGTGTGCCTAGTGTTCAGCAGCTTCTGCTCCTTGTTGGTCCTCGGAGGTTGACTTGTGTTCAGCAGCTGTCACCCCCTGTGAGTCCTCAGGGGTTGGCACGCGTCTGTAGTGGCTGGCGTGGACCCAGGTAGCACGCTCTGCTACCTTTACTGCAGTGTGAGTTGTCAGCAGCACCTGATATGGACCCAACCAGTGATGATGCCGCCAGGACTTTCTCCTGAAGTTGTTTACCAGCACGAAGTCGCCTGGTTTTATGTTGTGTAGCTCCTGACTGGCTGGTTTAGGCTGTGCATCAGCAACCTGAGTTCGGATATCAGACAAAAGTTTTATCAATGCAATACAGTGTGTTATCACCTGATCCTCGCACAGCGTGGTGTCTGGTGGAGGTCTACGAGGTCCCATTCCAATGTTCGGTGGCACTGCAAACAGAGTTTCAAAAGGTGATAAGTTAAGTCGCTTGCGCACTCTCATTCTCATGTACATCAGCACAATAGGCAGGGCTTTGGGCCATGACAGGCCGGTGGTTTCACAGGTTTTTGCCAATTTGTTTTTCAAAATAGGGTTCTGACGTTCAATACTGCCCCCTGCCTGGGGGTAATATCTGCAATGTGTCTTTAAATCAAACCCCAAATATTCAGAAACCTGCTTTATGGCATCGTTGACGAAATGAGAGCCATTGTCTGAGGAGATTTTTTCTGGTATGCCCCATCTTGGAATGATTTCTGAAATCAGAGCTTTGGCTACCACTGCAGCTGTGGCATGTTTTGCAGGAAATACTTCAACCCATTTAGAAAACATGTCTACCATGGTGAGACAGTATTTCTTACCTTCACTTGGGTGAAGTTCAATGAAGTCAAGCATCAAATGCTGGAATGGTCTCGTTGTCACTGGATGAGCAGCAGGTTGAGTGAGTGAGACTGCTCTGCCTGAGTTATTTTTAGCACACACCATGCATCTGTTACAGTAGTCTGCTGCGACTGTAGAAAAGCCTTTTGTAAACCAGTGTGATTGGACAGCTGTACACATCCCTCCTCTTGATACATGGTCCAAACCATGTGTCAATTTAGCAAAACAAGGGAACAGTTTCTTAGGTAAACAGGGCTTACCATCCGGTCTGTACCACACACCATCACGCACGACACAGCCGTGCTGAGCCCCTGATTTTCTCTCTTCTGGCGAGAGAGGCTGCAGAGGTCAGAAAGGGAAGCAACAGGTTGTGACAGCATGTGATGTGAAGTGTGGGGCACAGGCGGAGCGGCGGAGACTTCGCAGCAGCATCAGCTCTCGCATTGCCTGCAGAAACCGGATCAGAAGAGGAAGTGTGAGCAGCACATTTGCAAACAGTAATCTGCTTAGGAAGCAAAATTGCCTCTAACAAAGCAGAAACTTTGTCATGGTGCAAAATGGGCTTACCATCTGACTTGAGAAAGCGTCTATGTCTCCACAGAGCTCCAAAATCGTGAACAACACCAAAAGCATACCTGGAATCAGTGTAAATGGTAACAGATTTTCCCGCTGCCAATTTGCATGCTTCAATCAGTGCCACGAGCTCAGCTGCCTGTGCAGAGGAATGAGAGGGTAGAGAAGAGCTGTGAATTACTGTGTGATCATCAACCACAGCAAAACCAGCATGACAACTTCCTGTTTCAGGATCACGTGAGGCTGATCCATCCACATAGAAGATAAGATCAGGATTTTCAAGAGGAGTGTCACGGAGGTCAGGTCTCGGAGAACAGGACAGGGAGACTTCTGTCTCACAGCAGTGTGGTGTTCCATCTGTAGGTAGAGGCAGGAGAGTAGCATGGTTAAGAGTAGTACATCTTTTAACCTTAACATGAGGTAGATCTAGCAGTGTAGTGTGATATCTTAACCACCGAGCTGCTGATAAGTGAGAAGTTTTCTGCTCTGTCATTAAGTTAGAAACAGCATGAGGGACCAGAAGTGTGAGATCACTGAAACCAACAAAGTCCCTTGAAGCTAAAACAGCTTTTTCTGCTGCAGCCACAGCCCTCAGACAGTGAGGGAGGGCTCTGGCAACAGGATCCAAAGAGCATGAAAAATAGGCAACAGGTCTTAAATCTGTGCCATGTTTTTGTAATAGCACACTGGTCATGCAGCCACTTTTTTCATCAACACACTGAACAAAAGGTTTGTCAGGATCAGGAACGCCCAAAACTGGGGGGCTCTGCAAAGCTTTTTTCAAACTGAGAAATGATTCTTCAGCCTCTGTAGTCCATGTAATGTGATGAGATGACGCAAGACCTTTTGCATGAGTGATGTCACGGAGAGGGCGTTCAAGCATGGAGAAATTGGGAATGAAATGTCTGCAATAAGAACACATTCCCAAAAAAGACATGGCTTGTTTCTTAGTAACAGGCGTAGGCACATTTGTTATGGCAGTAATGCATGTAGGAGACAAGGATTTACCATCAGGGGTCAGGACATGACCCAAGAATGTGACTTTCTGACTCACAAATTGTAGTTTTGACAGAGAAGCCTTGTGCCCTTCTTGTACCAGGTGTTTGAGAAGAGAAATGGTGTCACGTTCACACTGCTCTTTTGTAGGAGCTGCTATCAGCAGATCATCCACATACTGCAGCAAAGCTGTGTTCTCTGTAAGAGACAAAGAAGAAAGACTCCGAGAAAGTGCTTCACAGAACATAGTAGGGCTGCATGTCAAACCTTGACACAAGCGAGTCCAGGTGTAGCGTTTTCCCTCAAAAAGGAACGCAAACCAAAACTGAGAGTCTGCATGGACTGGAACTGAAAAGAAAGCATTAGAGAGGTCAATTACAGAGAACCACTGAGAACCAGCAGGTATTTGTGACATGATGGTGTCTGGTTGGCACATTTGGCACAGGGGCATCAATGGCAGCATTCACAGCCTGTAGGTCCTGTACAAAGCGCCACTCATCTGGCTGACCTTTAGGACGTATCTTTTTTACAGGAAAGATGGGTGTTTGAACTGGAGAAGTGTCACAAGGCACAATAATGCCTGCGGCCAAAAATGAGTCAAACACCGGTTTGATGCCTTCTGCAGCTTCTTTCTTCAGGGGATACTGGCGAACTGCAGGACGATAAGAAGATTTTGCAAATATTTTCACAGGTTCACAGTTGTTAATCAAACCAACATCATATTTGGTTTTTGCCCACAGATGATCTGGGACCTCGGCCAAAAGTGGAGAAATGTCAGTGGCTGATGTCAAAGTCATGCACATTGAATGGCTGTCACGGTTATCAATCAGATAAACAGAGCGTAAACAATGTATTTTTGCCTGTAATGGACGCTTGTATGCACCCAGAGAGGGTGAGAAGCAGGCTGTGGAGTCTGCAGTCTCACACCAGTCTCGGGCCTGTGTGCAGGCCAGAGTGAATGTGCCTAAATCACGCCACTGTTTGTGTTTGGCCTTGGAGACAGATATGTGTGGAGAAGAATGTGACACATTAAACAGTTTGTGTTGTTTGTCTGACAATGACACAGAGACTGCACAGTCTGTATCATTCCAGAACAGAGTGTGTGTCAAAATGCTGTCATTTAAGTCCAGATCATGAAGACGCTTCTCTGCATAAACATCATCTGGACCCAAACTGACATGTGCGGTGCAGTGTAGATGCTCAGGTCTCATGCAGTCAGAGTCAGGATTTAAAACAGCTGCAGCTTCAGTCAAAATCTGTTGAGACATTATAAAATCCAGCCACCACTGATAAATGTACAGAGGGGCAGCAGCGCTGAATTTTATCATGCTCGTGTCTGGGTCAGCTCTTGATATTTTTAAACCATCGTGTGATGAGGTTATAACAATACCAAGGGTGCACATCAAATCACGACCTATCAGGTTGATAGGGCAAAGGTCGGACACCAAAAATGAGTGTTTTGTCTGAACTTTTTCATTAGCAGTAGACCAGGTACACGATAATGGAACAGAAAACATCTCTTTAACTGTCTGACCACAGGCAGAAATAGACCATGTACATCTACCACTGAGTTTTGGAGATAATTCAGCTGATCTAATCAGAGAATTTGTTGCTCCTGAGTCAACCATAAAGGTCATAAGCACATTATCAACAGTACAGGTAATAGTTGGCATTTGCTGATAAGGACTTAGATGATACATTGAATAAGTTTCTGGTGGTGTTGTCTGTTCCTGCTCTAACCTGTCAATTGTCTCATTAATCATAGAAAGCAGTGTATCAGTGCAAAGCATTTCTTCATTGCAAAAAGCATGTGTGTGTCTGTGTCTGTGGTGCGGTACCTTCCCCACGCTTTTCAGTTGGAAGTCAGTCTGAAAGAGACTTTGCCTGGTCAGCTTGTTTTTTCTTTGGGCAATCGTTGATCCAGTGACCGATTTCTTTGCAGTAAAAACATTTGTTTGGGTCGTAATGTTCTTGGGTTTGCCCTTGTTTTTGCTCCTTTTCATTGCATTTGTCTGCTCCTTTGTCTCCGTTCTTGCCTTTTCCTCCTCGTCCTTTTTTGGGTCCGCGAGCGTCACACTTCACCAGGGACAGGTTTGCCATGTGTGCGGCATCTTTACGGGTTTTCTTGAGGTCATCCAGTGCTTGTTTTTCCTGTAGTTCAGCATGTAGGGCATGCTTGAGGATGTTTTTCATCTGTTTGACTCCCCATGGCCCAATGATGCTTTTCTGCATGGCTTCGGACAAAGAGCTGCGGAGGCCTGAAACAAAATACCCCTTCAGGTTGTCCTCGAAAGGGGTCTCTGCTCCGTCAAAAGAGTCGGGTCTGTCGTGACCAACATACAGCTCACACACATCCATCAGCCTGTAATAGTAGTCTTTTACATTTTCGTCTTCTCTCCGACAGCACTCACGGATCTTGATTGTGTTTATTTTGCGCGGAAATTTATCCTTCATCGCCGTTACCAGAGTCGTCACCCATTTTTCCCAGGCCCCATCAGCATCCCAGTTTGCCGTTTTAGCCCACACATCTCCCTTCAGATCCCCCTGGAGTTTCATGTAAGTGTTGCTGTCAACGGTCATTTTCACCAGACAGTGGACCTCAGTTGAAGTCGGTCTCCAGGCTTTGCAGAAAGACAGCAGCGCGTTTCCGTATTTTTCTCCTCCTACAGAAAAGGGGGGCAGTTCTCGCGATGCTACCAGCATGTCAGTGTTGGTCCACGGACGGAGCATTAAGGCCGGGTCACCGTTTGGCCCCGGATACTCCACCATGAGCATTGAATATGACTGTTGAGCATAGGTGTATCGTGACCGTGCGTGTGGTGGGCTGAACGCACCGCTGGGGAACCCTGCGTCGCTGTGTCGTCGCTGTGGGGGGTCAACTGCTGCGGGAAAATGCTGCAGAGGGCCGACTGCTGTGGGGAGAGGCTGTGGAGGGGTCATCGCTGAGAGGGCAGGCTGTACAGAGACGGCAGCTGTGGGCAGAGGCTGTGGAGGGCTGATAGCTGCAGGGAGGGGCTGAGCAGAGGGGACTGCTGCGGAGAGAGACTGAGCAGAGGCGGCTGTTGGGAGGGGGTGAGGCTGCGGAGGGCTGAGCGGCGGTGACAGAGACTGGGGAGGACTGGGTGGCGCGGGGATGTCCTCGGGTATTTGCTGAGCAGATACAGCAGGGGGCTGAGGCTGCTGGGCGACCTGTCTCCCCACGGGAATTGGAACCACATCATCATAACGTGGCAGGAGCGAGTGGCTTCTTTCCGGGATTTCCTCAAGAGTTGGATAAAGAGAGGTTTTAGGTGGAGCAGAGGGGGAAAGTGTGTGTGTGTGTGGTGTAAAGCAGTTATTCCACCTGTTGTGGCATTCACACTCCTTTCACAATCCTTTCTCACACGACAATCATCATACTTTGGCAGTTTTTTTGTCATTCTTTTGCTTTCTCTACGTTCAGCTTCTTGTTTCCACATGTTTAAACTCGCTCTGTGACCATCTATCATGTCTAAATCTGTTGTTTTGACCGTTTTCTTTGACCTGATTTGTTTTTCATGTTCAGTAAGCCTTTGCTCAAGTTTAGTCAATTGATTTAGGCTAAAACTGCCTTCCTCAGGAAAACCCATACAATCAGTCCATACGTGAAAATAGGATATCCACCCATCACCATATTTTTCCTTCATTGTTCTGCAGCAGCGTGATTCTGGACATGGCCTTGTTTCTTTACTCTGTTTTGAACCCATTTTATCAGATGCTCAGTTCTAACCAGACCAGGTCAGACACAAAAGGATTGCCCAGTAATTTCAGTGCTTAGAAATTACTCAGATTAGAACTAGTGCTTAAGTTTTTGCGTGTCCAGGAAGGTCAAAGGTCAACTTAGGTGCCACCTAAGAATTGTTTATGACTTTGGGAATGGACTCTCTTCAAACATACTATTTGGTCTCAGCCAATCGCTGTTTAGGAAGAAAAGTAAACATCCACACCGATGTCTGTTTGGGGGTACCTTGCAGTCATTAACGACAGACCCGATGGCGCCAGATGTTGAAGATTTACGGTCATGGTGCAGGGAGGCCCAGAGTCGGAGAGGAATGTTCTTTGTCCTTTTAGAGTTTCCTTAAAATTGATCAGTTTGATATTGCTACATATTCCCCCCTTCGTCGCTTTGTCTTGATCCAAAGGTCAACGGGACGACCAGGCAAGATGATCAAACAGGAGTTCTTAGACAGGCTTGGTGTCTGGTTCTTAGGGAAGGGCCTAGAACTAGTTCCCTTAAAGAGATTCTGTCTAGTAAAAATTAGGTATGTAATAAAATTACAAATCCAATAATGTTATTTATTTCTGAACTGTAATCTATTATAAATTCTGTCCAAGTTCAAGTTCTGTTGGTACTTGATTCAGAAATTAAAGTACAACTTAAAGATTTCTTGAATGTCACAAGAATAGATTGCTTTTAACATATGATCACCAGATAAGGCTGATTGTTTGGGTGCTGTAAAATTGAGAGTTTTAGGATTCACTAACAGCGTGTGTACTTGTCAAAAGCCTTTTGGGGTTCTAATTTGGTTTAGATTAGTTCAGCATTAAAATCAACAAACCAGGATGGTTTGTGGGTGGGAGCATGGTCAGTTCGCTGAGGATAAAGATATTTTGAGTCCCAGGCTGACTTTTCAGCAGGGATTTGGTCAGGTTTTAAGAGGTGGTCTTTTAAGACACCTTTCAATCCAAAGGGTAGAGGTTTCATTTTCAGAGCCAATAAGGAATCTTTGGCAAATGAGGTTTGGTTCTTACTGATAACATTGCAGAAATGGTTATATTCTTCTGCCTTTTGAAGAACATAAGTTGGAATGACACTCTGGCCCACCTGAGTCATAGAGTCAGACTTGATTTTAGGTGTGGGTTCAGGTGACTTAGGATTTTCAGGAGTCTGGTTTACATCCCCTAAATCGAATGTTATCTGATTGACACAGGTAGGTTCATGTGTCAGAGTGAAACACTAGGCTGTGTTGATTTGGGAAAATGACACAGGTAGAGGCTTTGGAACCTGCGACCATATCCTCAGTCGTTTGAAGTCGATAAATGGATCAAACCTGTTGAGTAGGTCTTTGCCAACAAGAAAAGGAATTGAATCCAGAGGTGAAATGTACACAGGGTGTACAAGGTGCATGGGACCAATGGTTAGGTCTAGCATCATCATTTTTGTGAAGGTAGTGCTTCTCAAGCAGTGGCGATTGCTCTAAGACTGCAAGGGAAGCTCAGCTTCCCCTAAATGTCCCCCCAAAAAGTGTTGATATGTACTGCTGTGTGTACATTTCATTGACTAAATATGCGCTAGAATACCTTCATCTTTTGTTCAGAATCAGCTACTTATCACAGGTAACTGGAGCGACTTCCTTCTCATTCATCCCCGCAGCGTCCCAGCGCTTCAACACAGCCGGACGCTGAGCGTCTTCAGACTTCAGCGGTTAAATACAGAGTGGGTTGTTCCATTGTGGAAACTGGACGGTCATTGGATAAACGCTGGGCTTTGTCCCCCCCATCGGACGCTCAGCGTCTCTGGGGGTCTATGAGGCAGCGGGCTGGCCTGGACGCTCAGCTTCTGCATGACGATTGGATGATCTGTCTGAGGCCGAATCCTTTTCTGATTGACAGTGAAATGAGCCAATCAGCGATCTTGAAGGCTCACCCTTCACCGGGGCATCTTCTAAGTTTTACAATCAGTTGTTCTGGACTGATTCGGAGGATTTATCGGTCACCAGCGACTTTATCTTTCTTAAAAACGACTAGCGTTGTGTTTGAAGATTCTCTCCTGCCACCTTTTCTTTTCACAAACGAGCAGCTGTGGCTGGGGATCTTCTCTCCCTCTCACTCTCACTCACAGCCTGTCAAACAGTAGTCTCACGTAGCTGCTCCAGCTGCTAGCAAGCTGCACATAATGGCAGATAGTATGAATGTTGTAGACCAGATTTTTGCGAGGCCATTTGATAGTCTTCCTTACGAAGAGAAAATTAGAGTCAAACAGCAGGGCAGATCAACTCCTAAGAATAATTTAGTGCAAAAGGTGGGGAAAAGTAACAGGTCTTTTCAGCATTCCTGGTATGACAAGGTGAGCTGGCTCACTGTAAGTGCTGTCACAAATAAAATGTGTTGTCTGGTCAAAAGTGGGTTTTGGGGAATAAAATCCCAGGAAAAGACACCTAGTTGGTACAACAGGGTCACAGATCATTTACATAAATAAATGAATTTATGATGTAGGCCAGAAAAAAAATGAGCTTCCCCTCCCTGACTGACCAGCAGCCGCCACTGTTCTCAAGGTATATGGTTGCACATCAAGATCACATGGGAGCAGTTTCAAGTCCCTGTTGGATTCTGTACTTTTGCACGTAACCTGTGAAAGAGAGCTGCGGACATAAGGGTGATGTCTGCGGTGGTGTCAAGAAGAGCTTCTTGGTCAAGTTCATGTTCAAGAGTGATATTCAAGTAGAACTTTTGTGCAGTGTCTTTTTCAGTGAGGTTACCAGGAAACTGGCAAAAAGGTGGCACAACTTTGACAATTGCTGGATCATCAACAGATGGATCACTAGTTGAGTCACCTTGCGAGACATCGAGTTCACCAGCCAGGTCTGGCATGGTTAGAGTCTCAGGTTCAGGTACTGACTTAAAGGGGTCGATTTCTTCTTTGTCATCCTGTACAAGGGAGTCATGATGAAAAGGTAGGTCTGAATCAGTGGTGGAAATTGGAATAAGATCCACCTTCTTGTCTCTTTGTCGACGTAGTTTCTGGACTAACTCGTTAAGAGTATCAAGTTCTTCATCACTCAGTCTTGACTCTATTGAGTCCTTTTCAGAGTGATGGCTCTTCTCTTAAGAGTCTGGATTTTCACAACTTTTCATCTCCTGAGTGGAGGATGATGTACAGGGCAAGTTTGTGGACCATTGCCTTCGAAAGTGAGGGTCATGACGGTCAGGCCCTTCATGTTTCACACCCCCCTTATAGGGTTGGTGTTTTCTTGGGTCAGGCCCAAAACGTTGGTGTTTTTGAGGAAAACGTTTGGGGTCAAGTTTGGATGGATGTTGACCCTTGTTTAACCATGGTATTTGACGATGAGTGGAGGTGTGGCCAGAACGTTTAGGCCAGCAGGGTTTAAAATCCTCAAGTCTTCCAGCTGGGGTCTCATTGGCATGTGAGAGGTTGCCATGAGAGACGCCTTTAAGTTCCATGGGCAGGAACTTTGCTTCCAGAGCCAATACGGACGATGGCTCTGCTTTCGTTGCAGTGATTTGCCTTTGCTTTGCAAAACCCTTTACAGCTAACTCGCAAAGTTGACGACTCGTCAGAGTTTGAGGGCATGCTGCAACTCCAAGATGGTGGCTTACTGTGGGATGGAGGTTTTGAACAAACAGAGTTTTGAAATGTTGGTCCTCCTTCATTCCTGGTTCATTCTTTGAACCAAAGTAAGCCTGACGTAGGCGATTGTAATATTGATTGGGAGAATCAGATCTCCCCTGTTTGACAGTGAGAGCGGCTGACAAGCCAGCTGATGTCAGTGGGTCTGTAAACTTACCGATTAGAGCTTGACATAACGCGCCATAAACATTTCTGATTTGGAATGGCTGGCATTCATTGAAGCTTACCTCTCGACTTGAGGTAGCTTTAATGAGATAGAGCTTGTCGTCGGTTGTAGCACCCGGAAATCTTCTGATAAAAGTCAATATCCTTCAAGTAGATTTCTATGTCATGAGTGCCTTGATGAGCAGGCTCGAAGCGTGCTATGTTTCTAGCAATTTTGTCGAGGTCCCTGTCAGAGGGGCAAGGCAAGAGAGGATCATTAGAGAATGAATATGATCTCTGAAATGGTGGCCAAGTGCCAGGGTCAGGAAATGCTTGATCGCGATGCTGCGATGGATAGTCAAGTGCAGTCGGAGATGTGGGCGAAAAGGCCCGTTCCAAAGGACGAGTGTACCTTCTTTCTTTGAAGAAGCTTGGATCAGACTGTTCCCTCTGGTCTCGACCAAGTTGGAGGGAGTGTTGTAGCTTCATTTGGGCATTAGCCAGCTTTTCTTCTGTTTCTTGTTGTTGATCTTGACAGAGGCTCAGCTGTCTCTGAGCTTCTCTGAGCTGATATTGCAGCATCGAAGTATGCCTTTCTTCGGCTTGGAGAGCTGTTGCGTGTACGTTATCCTGTGTTTTTAAGTGAGTTAACTTCCCAGCTGTATGTTCAAGAAGGGACTTTGCCCTTTCCAGCTTATGGGTAGTTCCATCAAGCTTTCTTTCTTTTTTTTTTTTTTTTTAAATGGATATTTTTGAGCATTTTGTGCCTTTATTGATAGGAGAGAGACAGTGGATAGGCTTGTGAAAGGGGGAGAGAGAGCAGGGGAAGACACTCTGCAAACTGGTCATAGGCGGGATTCGAACCTGGACCGGCAGAAGCATGTACATGGGGTGCTAACCACTACGCCAAACCAGCACCCCAGTTCTATCAAGCTTTCTGGTTGTTTTCCTTTTTCTCAAGGTCATCATCAAGTTTCTCAACCTTTTCTTCGGGAAAAAGTTTCTCCTCAATGTCCATAGGTGCAGGCAGTTGTGCTGTTTTTAATTCAGCAATTTGTGTTTCTGCCTTGTCAAGAGATTGCTGAGTCTCATCCAGTGCTCTTTTCAGCGCAATGTTTTCTTCTCTTTGCGCCTTTAGTTTATCTGTGGTGTGTACCAGCAAATTTTCTTTTTGCTTTAACTGTGATGCCATCATAAAGAACATGTGTCTCAGGATGTGAGCAGGCTCCTTGTCTTGAAAAGACGAAAGTGAAGCCTTCACTAGAAATTCAGCCATAATGTCTTCCAGATTAGTGGGGTTGGTCTTTTGAGCTGTAGACACAGAATCTGGAATCAGCTGATTGGTCATTTCTGCTAATATTGTGCCATTGTCCTCTATTGGGTTTCCATGGATGGACTCTCTGGTGTCTGTCATGGTTGGTTTGGTTTAAAAACAAAAGGGGTTAAGATTGTGTGTGTAGGATGTTTGGTTCAATAGTTTAATTCTTTATAGGTTCAGTGTTCAATTCGATTGAAGTTGTTATGAATCAATAGCATTGCTATGATCTAAACTTTCACAAGCAAAATGTCTCAGAGGGCAGTGATCGAGCATGGGTAAATGTTGAATAAATCAACATGAATGCTTAAATTATTTGAAAATAGAACTCTAACGTAGTAGGCATAGCCACAGGTTTGATGAATTGGTTTAAAAATACTAAGGTATATTAAACTGGAGTGGCATCTGAGGATGAGTAAACTCCAGAGTTAAGTCTTAGTAAAAGGGAAGAAATTATTCAAAAGAGGATCAAATCTGAAATTATTGATTAAGATTAAGGTTTTGTAAAAGAGAATGCGATCTGTAGTTATAAGGTATAAAACCTGTACAGAAGATTGATCATAGAATGAGAGTGATGATTAATTTTAAAGTTCTCAATGACAAGATAGGATCAAATTAAATAGAATTATTTAGGACCATTAAGAGAGCTGAAAAGCAATCAAATGTAAATAGAATAATTTGACAATCCAAATGTAAGTTTGAATTAAATCTTGATTAATTGTTCTGCAGTAAGATACAAGAACAAAATCAACTTGTAGAGTTAGAGTATCATTGAAGAATTAAAACAAAGAAGAACCAAAATCTTAAATGAAGATCTGGAATTGTTTTGATCTTAAACCAAAATCACACTAATGTGAGAAGAGGGAATAAACTGTATAACAGTCAATTAAACTCTGAAGGAATCTTTGAAGCTATACAGACAACAAAAGGAAGAAAACCCTTGTGATTAATTTAACAAATCTGTCAAAGTGCACAAAATGTTAACCTAAGTTAAAAAAAATTGTTGAAGCAGTATTAAGTAAAGTCAATAAAGCATTGGAAGAAATTTAAATGGCACTGTTACCAGTGTAAATTGTATAAATGTTTACAGGTTGTAAACTAAGCTTAAACAGTGGATTAAATCAAATAGAAATCTATTAAACTTTAAATGAAGTCTTGATGTTATTCAAAGTACTGTGTTAATCACGCTGATTTTTTTTTCAATGCTTACAGAATGAAAACAATTAATGCTTCAATTTTAGTGATCGAAAAAGAGTGACTTTATGTTTCAATTAATTACTGCATAGAAGTTAGAATGTTTACATTCTAAACTTAGCTTAAGTAGGAGAGTTACAAGCAATTAAGTCTGCATGATCCACAATGTTGACTATGTCAAGTTGATCAGTTTGATATCGCTACTGCTCTGTTTTAAGCCTTGAAACTCTTTGTGGAGGATTTCAACCAGTGCAAGCCGGGTGTCCAGGACGTGCAGTTTATTGTCGATAGAGATTAGTGTGTCACTTACCTCTGAGTGGTTGAACGGAGATTCAGTCTGTGTGGGAGAGTCGGTTAATGAATCCGGGGACCAAGCTCGCTTGGCAGAGGGAGAGGAGAAGGTGGCGTTGTTTTTACCTTTCTTCTTTCCCATCATGCAGTAGAGTTGGTACGAGTCGTTGATATAACCTTCCAGATTATCCAGTTTGTCAGCGTGGAGGGGTGTAACCCGGTGTAAATCTTTGCCATCACTTTAGAGATGAGATGAGTAGCGATGAGAAGTTTTCAGTGGCGGTGGCTGGGCGCTGCCATGTTCGATCGCACCGTGGTCTCGCGAGAGTCAGGAATCACAGCGCCATTGGGCTCACAGCGTCTCCCTCCTCACAGCGTCTCCCTCCTCCCACAGCTTGAATCTTCTCACTAACGCAGGTCAACTGCTGATAGCAAGAGCTAATTATAGCATTTGATGAAAAGACTGTCGCTGGTAGCCTCGAGACCGCAAAGTCGGAGTTGCGGGTTGTTCGTCCTCCAGAGGCTGCGACAAATTTCCCATTTTAGGAAGGAGCGGCGTTAGCCTTACCTTCACATTGGATGGATTAGCAGAGTGCCCCGCTGGAGCCTATCGAAGACGACCGGTAGAGCGTGCACGCTTGTGATCGACCTTCTCTTCCGAGGTATCAGCAGAGGCAGCGCTCATGCCACCCTTCTACGATATCAAGTAAGTACAGCTTCTAGTTTTGGTTAGTGGGGGCTAGGTGCTAACAAGAACGTGTTCGCTCCGTGTAGCTGCCTAACTAGTGCCAGCGACGGCAGTGTTCTCGCTGCCCTCTCGCTGAAGCAATTGAGTAATTATCTAACTGTGCAGTTAGCACAGTGCTCCCACGGGAGCTAAAAGTTGCCCCTCACTCAAGTGCCAGTGACGGCCGTGCTCTCACTGCCCTCTCACTAAAGCTTGTAACTATTAACCAGTTAACATAGTGCTCCCACTAGTGCATCCTGCTGTACAGATTCCAGTGAAGGCCGTGCTCTGGCTGCCCTCTCACTGAAGCTTGTAAGTATTAACCAGTTAACATAGTGCTTTGGCTAGTGCTAACTGTTGTTGTTGTACAGATTCCAGTGACGGCCGTGCTCTGGCTGCCCTCTCATTGAAGCTTGTAACTATTAACCAATAAACATAGTGCTCCCGCTAGTGCTAACTGCTGTACAGATTCCAGTGACGGCCGTGCTCTCGCTGGCCTCTCACTGAAGCTTGTAAATATTAGCCAGTTAACATAGTGCTTTCGCTAGTGCTAACTGTTGTTGTATATACTCCAGTGATGGCGTGCTCTCGCTGCCCTCTCACTGAAGCTTGTAAGTATTAACCAGTTAACATAGTGCTTTTGCTAGTGCTAACTGTTGTTGTACAGATTCCATTGATGGCCGTGCTCTCACTGCCCTCTCACTGAAGCTTATATTACCTGATTGACATAGTGCTCCCGTCAGTCTTATCTGTAAGTGTCTCAGTGGGTGACTTACGCTGAAGCTATAGCTGCACCTTGGTTAGGTTTGCCCATTGGTAGAGTTTATCACCTGGCTGGGTCATCATGAGGACCACCATGCTGAACTCACATTTTTGTGCAACCTGTATGACCCCCCTTCACCCTGAGGATGGCCATGATCTCTGCCCCTCGTGTTTGGGTATCGAACATTTGAGGGAAGGTTTGTCAGAGGACCCGTGTATGAACTGTAGCTTCAAGCAATGTGCATTGAGGGCTGCAAGATTGTCGGAGGTGGAATGCTTAGTGAGGGGGACAGGCCCCCCTCAGTCAGGGGAACCCTCTCTTCCTCAGCCAGGCCAATCTAGGCGGAAGGCATCGGAGGCTCTGGGTGGCCCCCACGTAGGAAAAGGACTAGGACTGGTTCGCTGTCTACTAAGGTAGATCAGCTGTCTAGCAAGTTGGCCCAGATGAAGTCACTCCTCCTGTCTCTACGCCCTACTATTATGGAGGACGAAAGCATCAAGACTCCTCCAATGCTGGATCTGGCCCCGGAGAAGGACATTATTTCTGTGGCGGCTTCAGCTACCCTTTTCCATGACAATGAAGGTGGGGAGGGGCCCTCCCACGCCTCTCAGTCAGGTTCCCACTCGTCAGTCCATGGATCGGTGGAGGGGTCTGATGATAGCTCAATGGGTTCGATAATTCGTATGGCTCTGGCTCGCTTGCACCTAGACTCACAGCAATCTGACCAACCTCCTGCAAGTGCCTTTTTCAGACTCAGCTCAGCTCCTGCTAGCTTTTCAGTTCCTCCCTTAGGGGAACACCTGAGGGAGCTGCAGGCCTCAAAGACTGCAGGGACTCAAAGGCTCTCTCGCTGCTGACGTCGGATGGGCGGACTTTGGCAGCCATGCAGGATGCGGCTACGTTTGGTCTGAACCGCATGCCATCTGTTGAGCCTGCTATTGCCTCTCTTATAGTACCCCCAGATGAGGCTCTAAGACCTGAGGCCAGGTGCCCTCGACAACAGTGCCAGGCCACTGATGAGCTGCTATGTAGAGCGTATGATACTGCAGCACGCATGGGCCGTATTGGTAATTCTCTTTCCCACCTCATGTCGGCTTCCTTGCAGCAGACGACTGTGGACGCACCCACTACCAGCCTGAGCGACGCCTCATTGCAGGCTTTTGCCCTTATGACCCGAGAACTTGGTCGCCTTATGTCCACTCTAGTCTAGACCTGCCGCCAAGTCTGGCTGGCTCAGTCACCCCTGTCTGAGACATGCCGAAGGACCCTTCGTGCAGTCACAGTGGAACCTGGGGAGCTGTTTGGCTCGGCAGCGGTCCAGCTTCTGGAGCAGATGGTACAAGCTGATCAGACCAGGGCTTTGTAGAGACATGCCATCTCCCAGTAGGACCAGGGGTTCAGCAAGTGTTTCCCGGGAGCGCTCCCAAATCATCTCATACTGCTCATTATAGAGGGCCTCAACGGTCCACTGAGGGACGAGTCCGCTTTCGGCATGGCCCCACTAACTTTCCCAGAGATCACCATGCCTCAGGGCCCTCACGGCGCCCCCCCCAAGGGCCCAGGGGGCCGGGGGCGCAGGAATGGAGGCCTCGGGGCCGGCGGTCCGTCTTTTCTTCCAGCAGCAACTCCGCTGCTGGGCAGCCTGTACTTCAGACCTCTGGGTGCTGTCCACTCTAGCTCAGGGTTACAGGCTTCAGTTCCGATGCCGGCCCCCAACCTCCAGCCGGATCAAGATGACTGTCATCACGGATCCGGCAAAGACTCAAGCCCTGGTCTAAGAATTATCCACCCTCCTGTCCAAGGGTGCCATCGAGCCAGTGGACCTCTCTCCCTGCCCATGGGGTTCTACTCAACTTACTTTCTGGAAAGCAGGAAAGGTGGTGGATTTCGCCCTATTTTAGATCTCAGGGGGTTGAACCGTTTTTTAAAGACACTGCCATTCCACATGTTGAGCACAAAGGATGTTCTTCGTGCTGTCGCCAAGGGGGAATGGTTCACATCAGTGGACTATTCTCACATTCCAATCGCACCTTGCCACAGGAGGATCCTGCGTTTCGCGTTCAGGGGCTGCCACTTCTAGTTCAGAGTGCTTCCATTGGACTGTCTTTGTCCCCACGGGTGTTCACACACTGCATTGCTGCAGCCCTTTCACCCCTGCAGTCCCAGGGCATGAAGATTATGGCGTATCTGGATGACTGGCTGATCTGCGCACCATCCTGTTCTCAAGCAGTCCAGGACACAGCCGTCCTCCTCTCACACGTAGCGTAGTTCGGACTCAGAGTGAACAGGGAGAAGAGCTCTCTGTCCCCTTCCCAGAGTACAACCTTCATTGGGCTGGCTCTGGATTCTGTCATTATGAAGCCTCAATGAGTGGACGACATCTTGGGTCTCCTACTTCGGTTTCGAAGAGGGGTAGCACTACCTTACAGCCTTTACCTCCACCTTCTGGGCAAACTGACAGCTGCATCTGCTGTTGTGCCTCTAGGCCTACTGTCGATCCGCCCCCTGCAAAGGTGGCTGAACAGCTTTCACCTAGATGCCAGGCGACACAGGAACAAGAAGCTCAGGGTGTCACAGGGCTGTCTGCGGGCCCTCTCACCATGGAGAAGAGCCTATCTGGTAAGGGGTGTATCCCTGGGTGCCATTCCATTTCATCGGGAGAAGGTAACTACCGATGCCTGCCTTTCAGGTTGGGGGGCTGTCTGGCAGGGCAGGATAGCTTAGGGACAGTGGTCAGCCCAGGAGAGCCAGGAGCATGTCAACGTGCTAGAGCTGCGAGCTGTGCATCTAGCACTCATGGATCTCATGCCATATCTGAGAGGGAAACATGTGCTGATACGGTCGGACAACATCTCTGCAGTGTTTCATATAAACCACCAGGGGGGCACCAGGTCAGCTCGTATGCTGCAGGTGTCACGGGATCTGCTGCTATGGGCAGCCCCCCACCTGGCCAGCCTCTGTGCCATGTATCTGCCGTGGGAGCAGAACCAGGTTGCAGATTTCCTCTCCCGCCAGAGGCCCCTTTCGGGAGAATGGCGGCTTCATCCAGATGTGGTGCGGACCATATGGGGTATATTCGGAGAGGCAGAGGTGGACCTCTTTGCCTCACGAGAGACAACCCAATGTCCCCTCTGGTTCTCACTAAGAGAGGAAAGCAGTCCTTTGGGACAGGACGCTCTGGCTCATGAGTGGCCTGGAGGGCTTCTCCATGCCTTTCCACCCTTTCCCCTGATATGGCCAACACTGCTCAGGGTGCTTCACCAGGGGCACCAACTCCTCCTGGTGGCCCCGTTCTGGCCAGCCAGGACTTGGTTTCTGATGCTGCGCAGACTCTGTCATTAGACGCCGTGGCGCCTCCCCAGCAGGAAGGATCTTCTGTCCCAACTGGAGGGTCGGATCTGGCATCCCAGCCCCAGCCGCCTTCAACTCTGGGTGTGGCCGCTGAGGGGCCAGACCCAATGCTGAGCTGCTGCATAGAGCCTGTCAGAGCAACAATCCTGCAGGCCAGAGCCCTGTCAACACAGCTACAGTATGCAAACAGGTGGAAGTTGTTCTCGGACTGGTGTTTTGAGTCGTGATCTTGACCCAGTTAGCTGCTCTGTTCCGGTGGTCTTGGAGTTTCTTCAGTCCCTATTAGACAAGGGTCACTCTCCCTCAACCCTGAGAGTGTATACTGCAGCTATTTCCTCCAGACATGTGACAGTGGACAGCCACACAATAGGGAGTCACAGGCTCGTGCCCCTCTTCTTGAAGGAGGCTGGAGGCTGCGGCCACAGAAGCCACCGAGGACTCCAGTCTGGGATCTGCCCATAGTGCTGGATGCCCTATGTGGGCCTCCCTTTGAGCCTCTTGACCGGGCAGAGCTTCAATGGCTGTCTATGAAGACAGCTTTCCTCCTTGCCATGACAACGGCAAAGCGGGTTGGGGAGCTGCATGCCTTGTCAGTGAGCAACTCCTGTCTGAGGTGGAACTCGGATGGCTCGGGTGTAACTCTGTGGCCTAATACGGCATTCCTGCCGAAGGTGCTGGCACACTCACACCTCAATAGGCCCATTCAGCTGGCTAAGTTTGACCCCAGCTCGAAGAGGGGAATGAACATGGGAAACAGCTTTGTCCAGTACGGGCCTTAAGGGCATATCTAGATGCCACTGCCTGCATACAACGGTCAGAGCATCTCTTTGTGTGTCATAGTGGTGCTAGGAAGGGTTGTGCTCTCTCTAAACAGCGCCTGTCCAACTGGATTGTTGAGACCATTGCATATGCATATAAGTTGGCAGGCCAGGCCTTACCATCTGGGGTTAAGGGCCATTCCACCAGGAGCGTATCCACTTCTTGGGCATTGCTTAGAGGAGTACCTGTGGAGGATATATGTGCAGCGGCCTCATGGGCAGTGCCGAGCACGTTCACAAAGTACTACAGAGTCAATGTGGCCACCCCCCATCCACTTGGAGTGGTGCTTCAGCCGGGGTTCTTTGCCTCATCTTGTTGAGGTGGGTATCCGGGATTCCTCGCGACACTGTTGGTATAAGTCATCCAGTGAGAAGAACTGCCTCTGGCAGTCAGGAAGGGTGAAATAAAATGAAGGTTACGCATGTAACCACGGTTTTATCAACCCTGGAAGACTGCCAGAGTTCTCAGTCGCTCAGAATCCCCATGTTGCGAGAAGACTCTGTGGGAATGAGTGCCCGCATGACACCGGTAGTTGTACCTGCCACGGGTCATCCGGGGTCACACGTGACTTTGTTGATATTAATACTCAACCTGCGCATGCGCGAGATGGAGACATCCAGTGAGAATAACTGCCTCTGGCAGTCATCCAGGGTTCATAAAACCGTGGTTACATGCGTAACCTTCGTTCTCTGTCTTACAGAGACCTGGCAACGGCCAAATGTTTTCTCCATCCTCAATGAGGCCTGCCCCCTGGGTACAACTACCTCAGCAAGGCCCGGACCATTGGCCAGGGAGGTGGCCTCACTGTTTTTCATCGCAGCAACATTCAAACCTCCTTACTGTCCATCCCACATGTAAACAGTTGAACAGTGTTCATTATGCCTTTATGTTACATAGATATGGTCACTTTTCTTTTATCTCAGGCATGAATATTCTTCACGTACCTTGACATGTTCTGGCGGAAACTTCCGCCTTCCTCAGAAGTGTCACCAGATGATGGGTGTGACGTGTTAAATCAGCTGGTGTTACGGAGGTGTGACCCTCCTGTCAAATTTTCTGACAGGAGGGTCACGCCTCCCGCTGTCTGTTCGCCTCTGCAGGACACTGCTCCAGGTGTGCGAGAGCATATAAGCCCCCTCGTCCCTGTTCATCGTGCAGAGGCGAGCAGACAGCGGGAGGCGTGACCCTCCTGTCAGAGGGTCACACCTCCGTAACACCAGCTGATTTAACACGTCACACCCATCATCTATGCGTGAAGAATATTCATGCCTGAGATAAAAGAAAAGTGACCATATCCACATGTAAACAGTTTTGAACATCTGGTTTTCAACTACAAACATCACATCACACCACCTCTGCTACCATAGCACTTATTTATCGCCCCCAACAACCACATCCATCAATCCTCTCTGAAGTTCATGATTTTCTTAATTCACTTTGCACCTCACATTCCAACATTCTGGTACTGGGGGATTTCGATATCCACATGGGCTCACCCTCCTGTCGATTGGCAACTGATTTCAATCAGGTCCTGGACTGCCTCAATCTACACCAATCTGTTGACTTTCATGCACCACTAAAAACCAGTACAGCCCCAACCACACAACTATCTCACTTCTACCCCACAGTGCAGCAGGGGGTCGAGAAAGTCATCAGTAAATCTAAACCGTCCACATGCTCCCTCGACCCCCTCCCCTTCCCTCTGCTTAAAGCTCATTGTCACTTCATCAGTCAACTGATCACAAACATCATAAATCTCTCCCTTCAAACCGGCAATGTTCCAACCAGCCTCAAAACAGCAATCATCAAGCCCCTCCTCAAAAAGCCCACTCTCGATCTCGAACCTCTGTCAAATTACAGACCCAATTCCAACCTCCCCTTCATCTCCAAAACTCTTGAAAGAATTGTCGCCATTCAACTCCACAACCAGCTTAAATTAAACAATATGTATGAAAAATTCCAATCCGGTTTCCGCCCTTCCAACAGCACAGAGACAGTTCTCATCAGAGTCACAAATGACCTCCTGATGACCTCTGACTCCGGCTCCACATCCCTCCTCATCCTTCTCGACCTCTCTGCTGCATTTGATACTGTTGATTTGATCACCACATCCTCCTTCACCACCTCTAGCACGACATTGGCATCACTGGCACTGCCCTTCAATGGTTTCATTCATACCTCATGGGAAGGACCGAGTTCGTAGCCCTGGGGGACGCTAAATCCCACCCTTACACTGTCAGCTGTGGGGTCCCCCAGGGCTCTGTCCTCGGTCCAACCCTCTTCACCATATACATGCTCCCCCTCGGTCGTGTCGTCAGCAAGCATGGAATACAATTCCCCTGCTATGCTGACGACACTCAGCTCTACTTAAAGGTCACCCCCTCCTCCACCCCGCCATCCTCTGTCACTCAGCTGGACTCCTGCCTGGAGGAGATAAAGGCTTGGATGAGTGAAAATTTCTTACTGTTGAACAGCTCCAAGACAGAGGCCAATTACATTGGCACTCCACACCAGCTCCATTCCTCGGTCATTTCCTCTGTCTCCTTTCTCGGGCACAATTTTCCCCTCTCTCCCTCAGTTACTAATTTGGGTGTCAAGTTTGATCCCCATCTTAGCTTTGAAAATTATATAACTCATATCTGCAAAACTTTTTCTTTCACCTCCGTAATATTGCCAAACTCTGACCATCTCTCTACCGTCCCGCTGTAGAGAGGCTCATCCATGCCTTTGTCACCTCCAGGCTAGATTACTGTAATGCACTCCTCATCGGGATCTCTGGCAAGAGCCTCCAAAGGCTTCAGTGTGTTCAGAACAGCGCTGCTCAGGTCCTGGTGAGGGTGCGTAAACATGTCCACATTAGGGATGTAACGGTTACCAGTAAAATGCTAAACCGCGGTAAAATTTCCCACGGTAATCATTACCGTGTCTTTTTAAAATTACCGTTTTACCGTGTTTGATCACCACACAGCGTCAGCAAATCACGGTGATGCTGCTCTTTGCCTGGAAAGCCGGCATAATGTATCTGTCATCGATTAAGCGTCCTCAACCGATGTGCGCATGCACAGTTTGCATTGTTTGGCCTCTGAGTCAGAGCGAAAGTTAGAGACACAGTGGAGACTTTTGTTGAAACGGACTCTGAACTGTGGTTGAATTTTGGATTTTACAAGGATGCTGAGGAGAAACTGATAGAAGACAGTCTCCATGTCTAAACACGAAGCTGCAGCGAAAGAAAAAGACATGCGCGATTTCAACGGCTGGAACTCTTTGAGTAAATGAACTGACGGAGACCCAGGGAGAGAGAGAGAGAGAGAGATGGAGGGAGAGAGAGCAAGCGAGAGCCATACCTGAGAGAATGGCAGGTGACTTATCAGTAATTCTATCCAAAAATGTATTAATCTTATAAATAACAAAATAAGTATAATTCTGGACAGTGTTCTTGCCTTGTATTCACCGTATTTTGAAATAGATCGTCTTTTTTCGTCAAAGTTCGTGCTTTATGGATTTCATCGACCGTTATTTGGAAGTATTTAGAGGAGAAAATACCGAGGAGAACTGCCAGGGAGAGGGAAGACCAGAGGAGAGACATGAAGGGGGTTAATAGCTTCAGGGACTATCGTCATTTAAAAAAAAGTCCTGGACATTCTACTATAAGCTGTAACATGGACACTAATGCTGCAGGCACACTAAACGGTGAGAGTGTATTTAAAAGTAGGTTAAGATTATTTTTTTGTCTTCTCAAAACTTTGAAAATGTTCATTTACAATTGTTTATAAAGAGAATCCTGTTTGAAGTTCAAATCAGTTGTTTTCTTTTCTTGTAATCACACTGTTTATAACATAATAATGATAAATACTTTCCAGGATTGTTCCCAGATAGCAAAGAGAGACTGGGCCGGATCAGGGCCGAATCTGTTGTGAAATCCGGCCCAGACGCACGATGGCCCCAAACCGGCCCACATCCCAATTACAGATCAGTCCCAGAACTGATCCAGTTCTGATTTAAAAGCCTCATATTTGTCCCAGATACGGTCCAGATGCAGGATCTCCCTCAGAAAAAGCCTCATATCCAGATTCGGCCCGGATCCATGAATAAGCTCCAGATCAGCTCTGACCCAGCTCAATTTCACAGCACATATTTACTGCATACCAATTAATAAAAAACATTTGATGTTTTTTGAGTGGCTTCATTTTTTTCAGTGCTGTAAAAACCCTGCACTGAATGACTGATGACTGAATTGTAGGGGGGCATGCAGACAGATGAAGTCAGTGAAACAGCCTAATGCTCAGTCAAGCAAAAATGCAGACACTGCAGACTGTATTTTTTGACAATATATTTTGAAATTCAAATGAAGTTCATAGACATATAAGCAATAATAAAACCATTAACCATGACTTCTTTAAAAGTGAGGTAAACAAACAAGAATAACCTGGGTATGCTGGCAGGATCCTGAAAGGAAAACACCAAAATTTCCGTTGTTTTGGTGTCTTACCTCAGTCCCCAGTCCATAACAAGCAGGTAGAGACCATTCTCTTGACTATGCGTGTAGTAGGTGTTTTGAGGGATTTCCAACCAAAGCCGCTAGCTTAGCATGGCTCCACACAGGGAGTGTATGGGTAGACTCCCTGTTATTGATTGCAGGATGGAACGTTATCTGTTTTTAAACCAAAAATAGATTTTTATGCATTTTTAAAAGAAATACTTTAAAAGCTAAGCTACGCTGCGCATGCACAAACCTTGTTGACCCACTCCCGCTGTGTTTTGCACATGCACGGTGTAGTTTAGCTTCGAAAGTATTTATTTTAAAAATGCGTAAAAATGTAATCCTAACATAAAAACAGATGAAGTTGGATCATGCAGTCAATAATACATACTAATAAAAAAGCACACAGGACCGTTGAGAGTTATCTGATATGCCTGTACACAGAGGCTGGGTGTTACCGTGCAATCCCTGTGTGGAGCCATGCTAAGCTAGCGGCTGGGGTCTTAAGTCCATCATATTACTCGTTACTGGAGAAGAATGTTCTCTACCTGATTGTTATGGACTGGGGACTGGGGTAAGACAACAAACTATGAAAATGTTGGAATATTCCTTTAACCATGCACACAAAGTGCATTACATAAAAACATCAACAACAAGTAAAAAATACAATTAGAATTAAACAAGAAAATATAAGAGCAAATTACATAAAAATTCACAAATAATACAATAAAAATTTATTTTAAGCACAAAAAATTAGATTAAATTATCAGGATTTTCCCAAAGAGCAATCTACAAAATGAAGAAAACATATCAATCTATCAAGTCAACAAATCAACTCAAAATATATCAGAAATAAAGGCAGGGTATGTAATCTTGTTCAAAGTCATTTTTGTCATACTGGGTGATATGCTTCTTCCATCCTGTAAGTAGTCAAAACAACATGAGACTGAAATAGGAGGTACAAAAAATCAGACATCTGTAGCAGCCACAAGACTGTAAAAACCTTGACCAATCAAAAAGGCAGTCCGCTCTTTCTGAATCAACCAGATGCCTTCTGATCTCATCAAGAGCTAGTGCAAACACACACCTCTGCTCCCCCTCCTCCCCGCGGGCACACGCAGTACCTCACAAACATGGCGGACGTTCCTCAGCAGGAACACTGTGCTGCAGGAGAATACTTGACACAAGGTACTTTGTTTTATGTCCAAAATGAGCTGAAATAGCCGAGTCTGCTCTCCTCTGAATGTAGGATTCAGCCATGCGGTGTATATTCATGTTTATGTTGTTGCTGTTCATGTTCTTGCTAGCTCTTCCTATTTGTTGCTGCCCCAGAAGTTGGGCATTTCCAGACAGCACCTACACACAAGTAAAAACAAAGAATGGTTTTAGCACATTTATCTCATAATTTTGCTCTGGTCTAATAGAGCTATGAATTAGCCACTTACACATCAGTAAGACTTTGGCTCCCATTTGGTGGAAGGCCCTCTTCCCATTCACCCCTTTCCAGTTGATCTTCTTTGCTCGCTGCATGAATACAGGCGTGTAAGGATGTTCAACGTAACTTTTTTTGGGTCTGGACCCCCAATTGCTGCTAAAGCAGAAACCTGGGCAAAGATGTGAAAAACAAGGGGAGATAAGACCATATGAAGTGCAGAGTGAACACCAAAACCTCAATGATACATCAACCCTTTGTAGCTAACCCTGGAATACAAGCAGTTAATGGAAACCATATCTACAAAAACACCAGTTATTAAGTCAAAAAAGGACTGATACAATGTAAAATGAAATGTAAAAACAATTTGTCTTTTGTATTTTTAACAGATGTTGGTAAGTAGTGGGGTTCTTTATCCATAGCCTACCAAGTTCTGCTTCCTCCCCCAAAGCAGAATCTGACATCGGTTTGTTGTGGCAGCTCATTTTAAAGAAAGAAAGAATCAAAAAACAGTCTGTGTGGTCAGGGATACCTTGGCTGTGCAGACTTGGGGTTCAGTCATGTCCTCAACCTGAAAAATAAGACAAGCATTGGAAATTGTGAATTAATGCTCAGTTCAAAAGGTAACTATGAACTGTACAACATAGATACAAATACTTGTCACATGCCAAAAGATTTCTTTTTTTAAACGTATTTTTGGTAAATTTTAAAATTATTTCTTAAGTGGAAGCAAATGGATATTAAGCGACTCTTCTTCCTGACCATGTGACTGTCTTATGTCAAACTAACTGTTGAACATACATACTAATATCCTTCACATGCTAAAAGACATCTTTCAGAAATGTTTTTTGTTTTATTAATGACTGTCACTGGAAAAAATACACCTATAGCTTATTCTACCTGACAATGTGGTTTTCTGATGTCAAACCATGACAACATATATACATGTACATGTAGACAATAATATTTCTCACATGCCTCAAGACTGCTTTTAAAAATACATCTTTTGCGTTTTATTTTTTGTAATAATTTTAAAATTACATAGATTAATAATTAGATAAAACACATTTTGCTAAGTTAAAGACCAAAGAGAAAAATAGACTTTTTACCAATAATGAATGACCCACTGTTTTCCTTGTTATTTCATCTATGATGACTGATTTGGCAAACAAAGTAAATTCTGGGTGTGACTGTTCTTTTGCTGGAAATCTATAAATGATTTTAGCATAAGTTCTTTCAGGATTTGGTAGGAAAAAGTGATATTTTACTTTTTAGATAAAACATACAGTAACGTGGTGGCTCTTACAGCTCTATCCAAAGAAACACTCACCATCTTAACAGTCATCATGACCCAAATCTCAAAAAGATCATACACTTTAATTTGTTCAGTCTAAAAACATTGCAGTTTGGATGTAAAATTGAATTTAAAAAACATTTTTGCGCAAAGACACTGGAGGAAAATGTTATAAACATTAAATAATAATAATCCCATAATCACTGGGAGAACATGCTCCAGAAATCTTACTCACTATGTTTCTCTGCATAATATTTATATGTTGGATGCTTTCTAGACATCCCAAGTCAAAAGTTTGTCATAGGTAACCTCCAATTTCTAAGCTAAGGTGGCAGGATATGCTGAGATCTTGAGAGAACAGGTAATATTTACTTCATACAGCCAAACAGAGTAAAATAAATAGATGGAAGTGTGTCTGCTCTGGGCCTTTGTACACTAGAGACATATTTGACACATTTTAACCTGATTTTTACACCGTCCACTGAAAACAGCTCTCAGACCCACTTTTGGACCTTGACCCACAGGTTGAACCGCTGCATCAGTAGACCGGGAGCCTGATCCTTTACAGAGTGATCTTATGTCAGGGAGAATAAGTGATGCAGGATCATTAAGAGGCAGACTCCTTTTTAAATAATTTTATTCACGTAAACCACGCACGTGAGCGCCGAGACACCCTTTTAATTACAGTAAACACACAGAGAGATTCACGAGCTCTGTCCCGCACAATGCGCGTCTTCATCCTCGTGGAGCCGTAATGTTACCATGTTCTCACGAGCGGAAGGTGAATGTTTTATCGAAAACACGGTTCCATTCAGGCACGCGCATGCTCTAGTCTCACTGATAATCTCCGGTTTGTCCCGTCCATCTCCCTCATTCTTCATATTTTCCTTTCTTTCTCTGCTCTGTGAGAGAGAGTTGCTTAAATCAGCAAATGTTTCATTCATGTGATGTTCTGTTTAACCTAAGTCAGTGTGTTTTTGTTGACAAATGTGACGGAGTGGATGATTGTGCGGCAATCAGCGTAACTGGTCAGACGTCAGGTCATGAATTTATATAACACAGTCAGCCATCAAGTTCTCTGTTGTCCCTGTTGTCCGAGCCCTGGGTTTAGTAAAGTCCCCGTTTCATAACATAGAAGACGAATTTAATAACGGGAAAGTGAAAGTTAAAGTTTATCTTCGCTCACTTTGTAGTGGTTATACGGTAATTCAGTGTGGACTTTTTACATTTTCTCCGCAAAATGCACTGCTGCGAAATAAAAATAAAATAACTGACCGGGGAGAAGGCTCCAGCTAGCTAGCTCATCAACCAACAGAGCTACGACTTTCTTCGAATTATGAGTCATACTCACACTCTCTCTTGACATAAACTTTGTTTCAATAGTTGTAAACGTAAGTAGCATTCAGGCTAAGGCTTATTAGTTTTACAAACACCTTAAAGAGGGACACTTACCGTTTCTGTCAGGCTGTGATGTAGCAGCGGTGGCAGGCAATTGGCAGAAGCAGAATGACGTGAACTGCGGTTGAGAGGTGGAGTAGTCCATTGCGTTGGGACAGAACCAGCTTCCTCAAAATGATTTTTTTTCCCGAAAAGAGCAATTTATGAAAAATGTATTGTCTTATTGTTGACCCAAATCACCAGTGTGTTCCTGGTATGGCATTTTTATTGGCACATTTATCTAATTTTCATATTTAAAATAATAATGCCCCTGTAATCATAATGGTACAGCCCTCATCGCTGTATTTAAGGATTTAATGTGATTTGGCCCAGATCTGAGCAGCGCATTACACGCTGATTTGATCTCAGTATTTGGCGCCTTCGGCTCAAGGTCTGAATAACATATTTGGGCCGAAGCCGGTTTGTCACACACATTGTCATTTAACCTCAGCTTTTGGCGCTTTCGGTTGAAGTCTGTATTACATGTCCGGGCCACAACCGTTTGGCACCCACAAACTGAAAGGCCGTTTTACATGTTTTATCATCTTTCAGACCAGATCTGGCAAGTCAATTTAGTCCGTGTGTGCGTTACAGCCGGATCTGGAAGCTTTAAAACTGATCCGGCCCAAAGACTCATGCTATCTGGGTTTACTTTTATTTCTCATGAAAGAAGGGTAAAAAAAATGTACTGAAAGGGCATTTCTTGACACATTATTGACAAAAAATACAAAACAGAACCATTATGATTATAATATTAAAGGTGTTAAGTACTTTTCAAACATTTTGAGCAAATTGCAACAATAATGTGATAATAATGATAACCGTGATAATTTTGGTCACAATAACCGTGATACAAAATTTTCATATCGTTACATCTCCAGTCCAGATCACCCCCATCCTTCGCACTCTGCACTGGCTACCCGTTCAACTCCACATTGAGTTCAAAACCCTCCTTCACACCCTTCACTGTCTGCACGGTGCAGCCCCTACCTACCTCACTGAACTCCTCCACCCACACACTTCAGCCAGAACCCGGTCAGGCCAACTGCACCGTCTGCGCTCGCCTAGGTCTCAGCTCAGGACCATAGGCGACAGGGCCTTCGAGGTTGCTTCTCCCCGTCTGTGGTAGCCCTCCCCGACCACCACAGGGCTCCACAGACGAAGGACTCTATTAAAGAGGACTGAAAACCTTTTTATTTCTTATTGCTTTTCCTGATTGATTTTGTTGTTTATTATTATTGCTGACTGTTTTTTCTGTTTTATTGTCTTTATCATTATTTTTAATTGTTTTTCTTACTGTACACTTTGAGATTTGCCCACAAATGTAAAGTGCGTTATAAATAAAATCCATTATTAACCAACTTTGGTGTGCACCAAATCAGCTGGTACGAGACCTTCATGAAGGGGTGGTCTCGATCCGCTCCAGCTCCCTACATTTGGTGCAGGTTCACTGGTGTGAAACAAAATGGTCCGAACCGATCTACTTTTGATGCATTATGGGTATTGGAAGCACTGAATTATGGGTAAAGTCCTTCATTATTTACTTCCTGTTTATCCCGGGGTTGAATCTTAAACCTTATATTTTAAATCAAACCGTCATTCAGAAAAAATTGCCTTATTTAACTAGTACTAATACGATGTTTACGCTCCTCTTGCCCAGTGCAGAGTGAAAATGGCTTCTTATGCTGAGTTAGGACCCTCATGTCTCAGATGCAGCAGGGTTTCTTACTCAGGTCAGCAGGGACCGCTCTTTTAGTGAGATAAAATGATTTTATGAAATCCACCGAAATAAAATCAGTTAACTAAAAAAACTTGGAATGTTTGAATAACACTTAAACAATGAAAAACAAATATGAATACTCAAATCTGCTGAGTTATTTAATAATAATATAATAATACATTTTATTTGTAATGCACTTTACATTTTCACAATCTCAAAGTGCTACAGAGTAAGACACAATTAAAAACAATTAAGAAACACCTGAAAAACCCTTTTTCAGAATACTTTGTAGGAGAATAATGGAGAGCCCAGTACTGCCAACTAGCTAAATGCTTTTTTAAAGAGGTAAGTTTTAAGATTTCTTTTGAAATCTTCTGTAGAATGTGGGGCCCTCAGGTGGTCAGGGAGGGCGTTCCACAGCCTCGGGGCAGCAGAGGAAAAGGCCCGATCGGCCATGGTGTGGAGCTTAGTTCTGGGGACCTTGAGAGTGTTGGTGGCAGCAGAGCGAAGGGTACGTGAGGAGGTCTGGGGGGAGAGGAGTTCCTGCAAGTAAAGGGGGGCTTGTCCATAAATGCACTGGTGGGTGAGAAGAGAGACCTTGAACTCAATTCTGTATGTAACGGGAAGCCAGTGAAGGGATTTCAGGATGGGGGTGATATGCTCGTGCTTACGCACCCTCATCAGGATCCTGGCAGCGCTGTTCTGGATGTATTCATTTATTTATTTTTGAATTAGAGACCCACTTTGTAGAAACGAGTGCCTGCTACATTTTTAGGGAATTAAAGGCCCAATATGTAGGATTCCATTTATTCTGCTCTCGAGCTCCCTCTGTGGTCGTTGGTGTAACTGCACTGTCGTAAAACCGAGCAACGAACAACAGCGTGCATTTGTTTACATGAAGAGGAAGGAGCAGCGAGCTGAAAGGACCTCTAGAGAGACATATAAACCATGTGGACTGATAAGGTACAGTCTGAGCATGTTTCTTTCCTAATATATCGTTTTTCAAGCATCAGCAGTCAGTAGTTAGCTCAGTGTTTGCATGTGTATTGTGTAAGTTTGCCCGCAGCTTTTAGCCTCTGGCGAGTGGCTGATGTATAATGGCGACCTAGGAGGGACTCGTTTGTTACCCGCTCGTAGAGAAAACTTTACGTGTTACAAACTTTGTAAACTACGTTGAGGCCCTCTGAGACATGACTGTGGTAGGATGACTCTCTGCTCTCTGCAAAGCTGCTAAATATGAGACAAAGAAAACGCTGATAATGACGGAGCAGTGATGACACAGCTGAGCTACACCATCATCTACAGTTTCTGAAACACGTAAAGAATAAACTCCATCAGCTGTGAAAAACTTTGACACGTACGAGTTAGACAGCGGGCATTAGGCAAAAAGTTAGGCTGTAACGTTACATCTGTTCATTTGTGTAATTTTCTGCTTCCATGTGTATGTTAGACACAGGACTGAGCCTCCACGTCAGACCCCTGAGAAGAGAAGAAGAATCAGAGATGTGGAGGTCTGGAGGAGCAGCAGAGAGAGATCCAGCTGACCAGAGGAGACCTTCTACTGTGTTTTATGTTATGATGTGTAAAACTCACAGATATAATACTGTGTAACTCATTTTTATTAACATTATTAAAGTATATTTAACATAAACTGCAGACCTACTCATTTCAATAACAAAAAACTTTATTTGTTCACAAAAGGCAGCTCAAATCTTGGGAGCAGGTTGGTTCAGGACGTTGAATATCGAGTTATTAGGAAATCTGGGTTATGTCGTGGTGTTTGCTGAAGTACAAAATAAAACTACCTACCATTATACAATTAGAACAAATACAGAAAAAAAATTAGGCGATAGCAAAACTGAGTGTAAGGCTAAAATAATACAACAGAGATAAAGATCGACATTGAAAAATATAAAAATGCCTGAAAGGCAAGAGAAAAAGTGCTACAACACTGAATATCAACTTATAGAAGCATGTAGAAATGTTTTTATTCAGAGTAAATATGCAGGATATCAGACATGATTAAAGAATATTCTCATGTGTCAATACTTCAGTGTTTACTAACTTCCAAAATAAAACTGCCCCAAAATCTCCCTCTTATTTACTGTATTATACAGAGAAAGAGCTGAAGTGGAAATGAAAGAACTGGCAGCAGGTTTCTGTGATCACTGAAGGCTCGGTCCATTTTGAATCCTCATCAGAATAACGGCTTTCTGAAGGTCTTGATGTAACTGTGTTCTTCTGTGTCTTTAAAATCCCATAAACTCCAGCTCTGGGATAGTTTTGATTGTAGTTCTGTTGATACCTTGAAAGAGAAAAGACATTTATTTTACAGTTTTTTATTTCACATCTGTTTAGTTTGTAGTTGTCAAATACCAAGTATTTCGAGTACATTTTGTTGTGTATGAAGATTAGATGGATTGCAATGAGTAAACCTGTTTGTTATTTCACCATGAAAGAATAAAATCTTTATGACCCCCCCCCCCACCCCCCACACACACACACACACACACACACAAAAAAAAGGCACATTGTTACTGTAAATATGGCAGGTATGGAAGACAGATCAGAAATAAAATACATTATTTATTACACTATTTGATTTACAGGTTTACAGAAGCACACTGCATTGTACCTAATAATCATTTAATACAGACTGACAATAATAATAATACTAATAATAACCTTCACACAGTTCTTTTTTAACTATTTGTCCAGTGAACTGGACAGAATATATAATCATCTCATGCACAGCGTTACGTTTTCTATGTAATCATCTCCAATATTACAGAATAACAGGACATGAGCTAACTTCAGATCATCTGATTGTAGGTTGACAGCCTCTGAAGTGTTCAACACTCAACATCACTGCTGTACTAATCATAATATTATTAGATTCTAAATCTAATCGATCATAACTCATAACAATAGCATGTGAGGCTAACACACATGCTAACAGTAACGACGGAGCCTCGTTACAGTAAGGGCGTATTTCTTTCTTATTTCTTTGATCAGTAAAGTGACAGAATAAAACCCCAGCAGCTCAAATCAAGTAACAAACATATAAAGACTTCTTTACTCACCCTCACAGCAGCAGAAGAGCTCACAGTCTGACTTCAGCCTGTTGATTCACGTAGTTCAAAACATTGCTAAAGTCTGTCCAGTCTTCTCTCTGGTCCGGCTTTTTACTCGTTTTTTCCTCCTCTTTCTTTCCCAGTCCTCATCCGTCACAGTCCTCTTTCATATCATAGCCTCAGCTTTCATAAAAACAGGACACACGCGTCTGTGATCCTCTGTTTAGATTGGCCATAAGCTGAACTCCTCCGGAGCCGTACAGCAGTTGAACCGCTTTACGGCAGGAAACCGCGGCTCGCGCCCAGAGTTACTGAGCGCCAGTGAAGCTGTCAGGGCTGCACAGGGGGAGAGAGGGAGTGACTATTCGCATTATTTACTGACTCTCCACTGTTAGAAGGCCTTGAAAACAGTTAAGATAAGGTGTTAAAGTTACATATTGTTACTTTAAGTTGTTTTCACTCATTCTATTTATTAAGATGTGCAGTTTGGTTTTACAGTGCAGGCAGAGATGTGGTTCAAGTTTTAAAAACAAACAATTATTATTAAACAACTTAAAACCAAATAAATAATAAAATCATTGACACAGGAGGAGGGGGAACTCTGCAGATGCTGAGGCTTACAGGGTGGAGCAGAGCTAGTGTAGGTGGAAGGGAGAGACAACAAATAAAACTGAACTTCAAATCACTCACATTCACACATGACCATCAGTTAATAAACCCACATCATAGGATGCACAGCAGATGAAACAGGAAGGAGAACACCACCACCCAATCACCAGCACCACCACCATCACTGGCCTTCAGCCCTTAAAGGGGAAAAAAACAAATTAGTGGGGTTGCAACAACAAAATAAAAAAGGAATCAAAACAGAACAAAAGAAAACTAACCATGTATAACTAACTGTCCAATAAACTCTATAAAGTAAACAGATTATGCAAAATAGCTGCCCAATTAAAGCAGAACCCACAAATTAAATCAACCAACGGGACAATGAAATAAACAATCAATGAAGCAGCAGGGATAAAAAATGAAACAGCTTCTTCTCACAGGTCAGGACTGCCACCAATGATACATAACGCAGAGAGGGCAGGACACTTACTACCTCAAATAATGCTGGAGCACATGCACACAGCCCAGAGAAGCACTAAGGACACTATGGGAGACAGACATTCATGGCCCTTTTCCATTAGCCCTACTCTACTCTACTTAACTCTACCTGGCTCTACTCTACTCGCCTTGTTCTGCTTTTCCATTAGCCCCAGTCACCTGCCCAACAGGGTGCAGTGTCGCTGTAAACAGCTGGGCAGTACTGCGGTGACGTCATTTTGAGCGCAACACAACAATCTGTGGCTTTTTGTCATAAACCGAGTAAAAAAGGAGAGCAGGAGAAGGCTGCAGGTGGTAAGAAGAAATACCCCTTGAGAAGCACAGGAGAGTTTTGGAAGCTGTACAACAGAATGAAGCTGAGGACGAGGCCATCGCGCTCATGACTCATCGATGATGACATTGTCTGACCAATCAGTAGCCGGCAGTCGGTAACGTCATCTTTTAGTATCGACTCAGCTCGCTTGGAACCAGAGCGGAGTAGGTACTAAAACTAGCTTGTTTTAGGAGGTACCAGGCTAGTGGAAACACGCTGCAAATCGAGTAGAGCCGAGTAGAGTAGGGCCAAGGTGTGCAAGTGTAAAAGGGCAATTAGACACTAAACAAACACAGCCAAGTTAGCCAGCAAGTAGAAGCAGTGAGCAGCCATACCCGTCAGGGACAGACAACCTCTGACCCTGAAGTGGAGCATTAGGGGACAGCGCAAAGGAGGAAACGGGGGAGAGCTACCCCTTTTATACACTGGCCACTGACTGACAACAGTGGCACACAATCATGCATTGAGAAATAAATCGCATTATTTCTATGTTGCTACATCTTAATCCGCCTCACCTTTTCCCCAACACACTTCTACGCTGATTCACAACAGTGTTTGACCCATATTGTAAGTGTATAACATTAACAAATAGGAACTGTAAATCAAGTTTACTGTGATCTCCTCTGTGATATGCTGGCATGTTAAAATGTAAACTCAGAAGATTTCAACCCAAATAATACCAAACATACAGCATTTACACATTAATAATAATAATAATAATAATAATAATAATACATTTTATTTATAGAGCGCTTTTCAAAAACTCAAAGTCGCTTTACATTAAAATGTTAAAAGTGCAGGTAAAAACAAGTGTACAATAGAAAACAGATAAAAGCAAAATGGGGGAGGGATGTAGGGGTGGAGCATGTCAGTGAGGTGTGTGTGGGGGGGGGGGGGTTGCTGGTTATGGAGGGCTTTGTAGGTAAGAAGAAGGATTTTGAATGTGATGCGGAATGGGATGGGGAGCCAGTGCAGGTTGTGAAGGACGGGGGTGATGTGCTCTCGGGAACGGGTGTGAGTGAGGAGGCGGGCGGCGGAGTTCTGGATGTACTGAAGTTTGTTGAGGAGGGTGGATGGTGAGCCGTAAAGGATGCTATTGCAGTAGTCAATGCGTGAGGTGATGAAGGCGTGGATAAGGGTTTCAGCTGCAGGGAAGGAGAGAGAGGGGCGAAGGTGGGCGATGTTTTTGAGGTGGTGGAAAGCTGTTTTTGTTACTGATTTTATGTGCTGGTTGAAATTGAGGGAACTGTCCAAGATGACTCCAAGGTTACCTCAGTAGGGTGAGGGTGATAGGGTGGTGCTGTTGAAGGTGAGGTGGAAATCTTTGGCTGCAGAGGTAACGGAATGTGGACCTATGATGAGGATGTCTGTTTTGGAACTGTTGAGTTTGAGGACGTTTTTTTCTAGCCAAGAGTTTATGTCGGAGAGGCAGTCAGAGAGGGTGGAGTGGGTCTGGGGGTTGATGGAATTGGTGGGTATTTATAATTGAATATCAATAGCAATGGAAATGGAGACCGTGGTGATGGATAATCTGACCGAGGGGAAGGAGGTACAGGATAAAGAGGAGGGGACCAAGCACCAAGCACATTAACCTCTATTCAAGGGGTCGACAAGTAAGTCTGGCCTTTGGCCAGATTCTTAATTTACTTTATGTCAGACCAGATAATTCTGGTTAATTAATGCATTAACAGGGGAGTGACAAGAAAAAGTAAGAGATTGATGGGATGATCGACAGGAAACTCCATTACTCACAGAATACATGACAAAAAAATTTATCAGACTTCTTTACACTGTTTGCATGGTAATATGTAATATAGTTTGTTTATTAACACTGCACCAACCTCTGTAATGAGATTAACAGGCAAAAGTAATTTTTTTAGGACAAGGAAAGTTGAGTGTTTTTCTTCATTTACTGGAATATTCATACTGAAAGCAGCTTAAACAGCTCACAATTAAAATCAGACAAATAATTCACAGCCAACTTTCATACTGATGTGTTCCTGAGCTTTTATAAATCACAGATCACTGAGGATTTACTGACTTTTGTGTGTCAGACGGACTGAGCTCACAATCTTTCATTCTGCACAGCCAGAAGAAATCCAAGTCTGGTAAATATTGGGTTTAAGACCAGAGTTTAGGACATGGTGGGACATGTCCCAGTAAAAGGAGAGGACACTTGTGTGAGCTGCAGACTGACAGCATGACAGGAGAAGAAGGAGATAAACATGTTTGTCCTCCTGAAAAGAAGGAGAAACAGAGTTAGAAACAGCAGCTCTGCAAAGACATGACAGTCATCTGTTTGAGTTTAGACACAAATCTGTTTAGAGCCAAAGTCAGACTTTGTGTGGAGCACAAACAGATCTGATTCCTGATTTAGTCTGTTTAGGAAGACTAATACTTCAAGTTTTAGCAGAGGCTGATGGGCAGCTGATTTCTGAAGAAGTGTGAATAAAACAGGCCAAAGCTGACAGAGACAGACGTAGTTTATATGAGGGCTTTATAGTTGATGATCGCTGGGTTACAGTGTAACCTTGGTTCTCTGAGTGAAGAGACTATGACTGACCCACTGGGGCAGTGGACGTGGATATTTCTTTAAGACACACCACTACGTGGCCCATGAGCAGGTATAAAAGCCCCAGGTGCGCATGATGTCACTAATTTACATTGATTGGAACAGTATCCGAGAGGCCTTGACCTGGAGAGATAGTCTCTTCACTCAGAGAACCAAGGTTACACTGTAACCCAGCGGTCTCTGTCGTATCGAGACTATCTCTCCACAGGTACATATTCCATATGTACGGGGACACTGTAAGACACCCCGCGAGGAGACAAGGAAGACGGAGTAGATATCACTCCTCAGAAAGCCTCCCCTAGGGTTTGTCACTTTGGTTATCAAATGAGACATCCCCGCCACCAGAGTGTAATAAACAGTGTATAACAAAACCGTCACCATGTGGAGTGCTATTTACAAATATACCTATATAAAAAAGCACACACCCCCACATCAAGTAGCTAGTGACACCGCAAGCCACTAATGTCACTGCAAAGTACTTCGGAGCCCTATGCAGCCGAAAGCACCATCAACCCTGCAAGACGCTAAAGCTGTGTGTGTGAGGTGATACTGTCACTCAGTAGCCAAAGCTCATTGGCTAACTGGCTCGTCATCCTGTCATCCCCTGAGGCTGCGCTAAGGCCAGCATGCTGCCTTAGGGGCAAAGTTTCTGGTCTAATCAGTGGTGGCTCCAAGCACCCGATCCCCAAAGGACAGGTTTGCAGCCACATTCAGGTTGTAAAATCTGGCGAAGGTGGATGAACGTGACCATGTTGCAGCCGCACAAATTTCAGGTAGGCTAGCACCCCGCCATAGGGCCCAGGTGGTTGCCATGCCTCTTGTAGAGTGAGCTCTTACTCCTGCGGGTACCGGAGCACCAGCTTGTCTATAAGCCTGCTGAATTGTTTCCACAATCCAATGAGACAGCCGAGGTCGAGAGACTGGCTGGCCCAAACGTTGGGTCTTAAAGTATAACTTCGGTATTTTTCAACCTGGGTCCTATTGCCCAGAGTGTATGTGTGTATACGATTGACGGGTACAACTCGTTTTAAAATTGGCTCAGTATCAAGGGAGCGGATGCAGCCGGCAGCCGCGAAGCTAGATAGGGGGGCAACTGCATCCCGTATAAGTTTGAGCATTAAAAGTGTTTATTTCGCTACAGACCGGTTGCGATCGCCGGTGCTAGCTCTCTAATTAGCATTGTAAGTGTTCCGTTTTCCTTCACGTCCTCTGACCCGTGTGACGTCATCTCCTGTGAGCTTGTTGTCGGAAGAAAAAAGAGGAGCCATGCAGTGCGCCACTCAGAGTGGAGCTGCTTATCCCGGCGGACAGTTGAAAGTTTTACTGCATCGGTATCATGGCTGAATATTTACCAGATTTCGAGAGTGAAGACGAGCCTTTTCATTACGACGGCCACCCGTATTTATTTGAGCCAGAGTATACGGACGAGGAACTCAGACAATATAATTGAACAGCATATTACAGAACTTATTACAGTATCATCAAATCGAGATACAATTGTGATAGCCTGAATATGAGCAAGTTGGTAATACAGCTACTTGTAAAATATATTTGAGGAAATTTATTGTCAGGCCACCTTGGCTCAAATAATATAATCATAATCACGTAGACATCCAGTTAAAGTAAGTTAGGGGAGGGTGCTCGAAACCTCCATTGACACCCAGGTGAATGAAACTATCCCAGTAAAGCACTGGGGGGAGGGGTGTGACCTTTCTCTGTCTGAAGTGATAACTGCGTTCTCAAACTTTGAAAATCCCTGTAGTCATGTCTAGTTAATGTGAATGGGGACATACAAAAAGAATTACTATATCTAAATTTACCAAAGCATAAATTATTGTTTGCATTTCATACACTCTGAAGACACGTCCAGACAGACAACTGCATCTACCTCTATAATTATGAATTTCTACTGCTAAAAAAGGAAAATAATCGAACATTGTTTATATAACATTACCTCCAATGTGTCTGTAGCTCTCTCTACCCGTGGGACAGAGACCCTCTCTACCCTCTTTTCTTGAGAAAGAGGTGTTTCGGGACTGGATTTCTTCTCTTCTTCGGCTGGCAGTAGTCATCTTGGGAGAAGTGAGCACTGCAGACCCATTGGTCTGCAAGGTGCAGTGTCTGGACAGGAGTGTTAGCATCCATTTGTAGCACAATTAGCCACAACTTCAGCATCTCGCCGTTTGACAAAGGCAGCCTATGAAAGCTGTACGGGGTGTTATGCGACATCCTGTTCTTGCACTTCGGATAAGCACAAACATGAACCATTGTTATTAACCGATGCAGTAAAACTTCCAACTGTCCTCCGGGATAAGCAGCTCCACTCTGAGTGGCGCACTGCATGGCTCCTCTTTTTTCTTCTGGAAACAAGCTCACAGGAGATGATGTCACACAGGTCAGAGGATGTGAAGGAAAACGGAACGCTTACAATGCTAATTAGAGAGCTAGAGATGTGTGAGTCTTTTAAATGGGCTTTAATGCTCAAACTTATACGGGATGCAGTTGCCCCCCTAACTAGCTTCGCGGCTGCCGGCTGCATCCGCTCCCTTGATACTGAGCCAATTATAAAACGAGTTGTACCCGTCAATCGTATACACACATACACTCTGGGCAATAGGACCCAGGTTGAAAAATACCGAAGTTATCCTTTAAAGCAGACAAACACTTGGTCTGTTTTCCTAGACCCCTCTGTTACGGATATATATATATATATATATATATATATATATATACCCTCTTTTTGTTCTAGGTGGAAAGAGCGCAGTTTCACCTTGTCATTCAGATGAAAGTCAGAGATCACCTTTGGCAGAAATGCAGGGTTTGGTCATAGGATGACTCCTGCATCGTCAGGCAAGAACCTACAACACCCTTTGTGCATTGAAAGGGCCTGTAGTTCAGACACCCTCTTAGGTGACGTAACTGCTAGGAATGCCACTTTAAATGACAGCCACTTCATATCAACCTGCTCTAATGGCTCAAAGCGCTCTTGTTGTAGAGCGGCCAACACAAGGCCTAAGTCCCATTCAGGAATGGTCAATCTCCTGCGTGGCCTGACTCTTTGGGCACCTCTCAGGAACTGAGATTCGCAACTCAAGCTCTGTATGTGTGACAACAAATTACTTTGACTGCTGCAACCATGCCTCTCAGGGTTGCTGGTGATTTATTGGCATCAAGGAGCTTTTGGAGATACCTAAGGACATCCGGAGCCGAGCAACACAATGGGTCGATCCGGTTCGCCCAACACCATGACCTGAAGAGCCCCCAGCGGTAGGAGTAAACTACCCTTGTAGATGGTGCTCGAGCACTCTGAATGGTTTGCACCACCGGGTCTGAAAGCCCCAGGTTTAGTAAGCTGGCCCTCTCAGGGGCCAGGCCCAGAGTTTTAGGCCTTGTGGGAATGGATGGAGCAGAGCTCCCTCCCCTGGCTCGTGTGTGTGTGTGTGTGTGTGTGTGTGTGTGTGTGTGTGTGTGTGTGTGTGGTTTGGGGCCACCAGAACCAGCCTCCTTGCCATCCTCCTCTGTGGATTCTGTGTGTGTGCAGCAGAGATGGAAGGAGACCGAATGGGGGGAAAGGATACAGTAGACCTTGTTCCTGGACACAAAAGGTCCACCTGTGCTTCGCTGAAGTGATCCCAGATGTCTCTGACCACTTCTGGGTGAAGACTCCATCCCCCAGGGCTCGGGCCCCCCCTGGAGAGCAGATCTGCTCCTGATTCATCTGTGTGTGTGTGTGTGTGTGTGTGTGTGTGTGTGTGTGTGTGTGTGTGTGTGTGTGTGTGTGTGTGTGTGTGTGTGTGTGTGTGTGTGTGTATGCTGCAGCTGTAATGCTGTCCCTCACGTGTGTGTGTGTGTGTGTGTGTGTGTGTGTGTGTGTGTGTGTGTGTGTGTGCTGGCCAACCCATGGGAGCACACCATTATCCTTTGCACACCTATTGTCTCCTTGCCCTGCCCTCTGTGGACTGCTCCCCATCGTGTCAAGAATGCATCTGCAGAGACCACTTTGCAGCGAAGAACTGGCCCAAGTATGCTGCCCTTTGCAATATTGGTCGGGTTTTTCCACCATCTGAGTGCCACACACAGCCTTTTGGTGACCTTTACCCTGGCTTGTAGGTGTTTTTGCGGGCAAAACCCCAAGCACCAAAGGCACCTCTGAACTGGGTGCATGTGCATAAGTGCTAGCGGGACTACTTGCACTGATGCTGCCATCAGACCCAGGAGGTGGAGGTCACACTAGCTCACAACTGAAATTGTGAAAGGCACTGGAGTAGAGCATCTTGTCTCTCCTGCGTCAGTGTCACAGTCCCAGCTCTGGTGTCCAGCTGCATACCCAGAAACTGTGTCATCTGTGAGGGCTGCAGCCTGCACTTCTTTTTGTTGATTCGCAACTCCAAGCTCTGTATGTGTGACAACAAAATTGCCATATGGCAGCTGCACACTGCCTCTGTTTGTGCACATAGCAACCAGTCGTCGAGATAATTCAGAATTCTGAGGCCTCTGCCACGTAGAGGCCCCAGGACTGCATCCATGCATCTGGTGAAAGTTCGTGGGGCCAGAGAGAATGTTCTGCCTTTGAAGGCAAACCTGAGAAATCTCATGTGGCCTTCCCATATTGGTATCTGGAAGTAGGCATCCTGAAGGTCGATGGTTGCGAACCAATCCCCAACAAGAACTGCCTGTTTCACTCTCGGCACTGTTAGCATTTTGCACTTCAGTGGTCTGAGAAATTTGTTCAACCCCCTGAGGTCTAGAACGGGTCTGAGAGTCTTGTCCCTTTTCGATACAAGAAAATAGCGGGAGTAAAATCCCGCCTGTCGAATTGGTGGGTGCACCTCCCTGATGGCTGATTTTGTGAGGAGGGCTACAACCTCTGAGCACAGGGCCTCTCTGTGCTGCTGATTTGCCATGGTTGTTAAAACGGGCACCTTTGTCACTGGAGGGGTGCTCATGAACTGTAGCCGATACCCCTTGGTCATCGTTGAAACTACCCAGGGACCTGCCCCCAAAGCCTGCCATGATGCACAAGGGTCTCTCGGGCAGCATCAGGCACGGGGTGACATACTGTCAGGACCGGTGCAGGGGCTGGCGTGGCGCCTGGCCGCTTCTACCACTTCCACCCTGACTAGCCCGACTTCTTCGGGATGACTTGAGGTGAGCCCTAAGGTCTTCATGGCTTTGGGCAGGCTGAGGATGGCTGGGCTGCTGAGGCTGTTTTCTCCTGGCAAGAGGAGCAAGAGGAGGCTTACGCACTCGGCTCCTCTTTTCACCCCCACTCGGGGGGCTAGCCGGTAGCAGTTACTGAAAGCAGAGAGTAGCAAGCAGGAGCAACATGCAACACACAACATGCAACATGCACTAACTACGAGCACTTCTACGCGCTACTGCACTGACCCATCACACACACCCTGTGCGCAAGCACACACACACAGGCTGATATGTGGGCCCAACATTTAGGCGGAAATGTTCAGATCTGTGATCCTGATGATGAAATTTGAGCTCCTATCTGCCAACAACAACACGGTAATGAAGATATTGGACATCCCTACTTATGTGTAATGTAATGACAGGATTCAGAGCAGCAGCTGATTGGCTCTGTTGAGCAGACTGTGTGATGTGGACACATCTGATTGGATTGTTGGATTGGATTGAAATCGTTTTTTCTCTTCATTCTCTCTTCTTTATTCAGACTGCGGAGCTGCCGTTTGTCAGAGATCAGCTGTTCTTCTTTAGCCTCAGCTCTGAAGTCCAACCCCTCCCATCTGAAAGAGCTGGATCTGAGCGACAACAAACTTCAGGATTCAGGAGTGAAGCTGCTGTGTGATTTTCTGCAGAGTCCAAACTGTAGACTGGAGATTCTGAAGTAAGTTCATGTTTTCTCTGTTTCTATTGTAGATCTTCTCAGTGTGATTATGAACCTTGGTACCCTCTGGACATGAACCATCTTCATGTCCAGATGTTTGACCGATCTTATGATCTTATTTCCGGCCTCGTGCAACTTTTCTGGCACAGTAATTAGCCTGATGTCCACTGATACAGGTCAAGAAATGACATAAAAACCTTAAATAATTTTTTCCAACAATGTCCCATCACAAACAAGTCTCTCATAGCTTCTGAAAGGAAGAGGAAGCTTCCTGGAAAGAGTTAAAGGAACTTCAATTGTGTTTGCGTTGATTTGCTTCTACGCTGCTTTAAATTATGTAAATGACAAATCACACAAATGATACAAATATTTGATTGTGGCTCATAATCAGGACAGACTTCCAGTTAAGTTGGAGTAACATGTCTTTTTTTGGTCTCTAGAAGGTCAGAAATTTGGTAAAACAGACAATTTTCCCTTCAAATGTGGAAGTCTGCCCAACGTCGATAAATGACAAGACTACACCGAATGCTTAAATTATGGGAAGACAATCAACCACAACATATCCCTGGATGACTATATTTACTGTTTCCATGTATTACATGATTATTATTGATTAATATTGAGAATAATATTTGTAATTCTGGAATTGATTTCCATCTGATCTACCTGATAGTGTTTTGATAACATAAATGATACTTTTTCATGAAGTAGAGTTTGTCATCAAGACAAAGGCAGCAGTAGGATTATGAAATTGGTATTTAACTAGTGGTAAACTTGAATGAATGAACATCGTGAAAAATGAAGTGTCTTATATTTTAAATGATGAAAAACCTGTCAGAACATGTACAAAATGCCCATGGACCTGCAGAAAATCTAAAAATTAGAGGATTTGGGTCTTTTAAATGGGCTGTTAGGAGGAGAAATTAGAGTGAGAGAGCCAATATATATATACACACACACACACACACACACATATATATATATATATATATATATATATATATATATATATATATATTAGTGCTGTCAGTCGATTAAAAAAATTAATCTAATTAATTACAGGATTTGTAATTAATTAATCTAATTAATCACATTTTAATCTCATATCTGCTTAAAGTCCCCACATAAAGACTTTGAATTCTAGGACATCACAAAATTGTAGTGCAGGACTAATCAAATGAATACCCGATAAAGAGAAGATTGTATATCTACATTTTTATTGGTGATTGAATAAAATCAAAGTCAGGGCATCTTGTCCAGATGCTCAATCAGGTAACTCAAACTACACTTTGTGTTTCATAAATCATATTCAAAAAAAGGAAAAAGGTGGAGGACATCCAGCAAAACAATTAGGCCTGATGCATTATTAAAGAATGTAGTACAAATATAGATAAATAAATTCAAAAATAAAATAAGACTAAGTCTTAAATAGGCCATTCCTGTTGTCACCTGGGCTTTGTTTGGTTTGACTAGAGACGCATGTGTGAGGTGACGTGCCACTGCCATGTACGGGTCCTCCAAAAATGGCCAATATCAAAATGTTTGTGTGCTATGATTAATCGCGATTAATTTTTTTAATGCATTAATTTGCGTTGTAATTAATTAATCTAATTAATGTCATATATACATCTAATGTCATATATACATCTAATTAAACACACACACACACACACACATATATATATATATATATATATATATATATATATATATATATATATATATATATGTACATATATATATACATATATATATATGTGTATGCCTGAGAAACTGTAATCATGCTCTTCCAAATAGGACTATAATTTTGAATATATCCCCTTAAATAAAGGATTTAAAGGCATTGGACACGTAATTGATAGCCTGGAGTAGATTTCAAGAGCTTTACCCATTTTTATCTTCTGTTGTAAATCAGACCAAGTGTGTCCCGTAGGAGAACTGATGAGTTCCTCTGATTTTGGGCTAAAAAGAGGACCTAATTCATGTCATGTTTTTTTTACTTTATTCTCGTAACTTTTTGGCTTTTTCTTGTAAATTCATGAGATTATTCTCAAAGCTTTACGACTTTATTCTCGTAACCTCACTTTCTTTTGATTTTAACGTTGCCCTAATCCCTCATCATGGGATAATGATAATAATAATAATAAAAAATAAATAATCATAATCATAATAATCATCATCATAATCATAATCATAGTCTTATTATTATTGTTATTATTATTATTATTATTATTATTATTATTATTATTATTTGCCAGGATTTTGTCCCTTTGTAATTCAAAAAGCTCAGTAAGGTCCGTACCAAAAAACCCTGACATCACTCCAAAAAGGAAAAATGATGATGAGACAACTGAAGGCAAAAAGATGGGATTTAATTACAGCGCCGGAGTTTACGACATATCAACAAGATGCTGGATGCTGAAAACTGAAGAAGTGTTATGTTCTCTTGCTATTTATGAGAGTGTCAAGAAAGGTGTGTGTGTGTGTGTGTGTGTGTGTGTGTGTGTGTGTGTGTGTGTGTGTGTGTGTGTGTGTGTGTGTGTGTGTGTGTGTTGACCTCCGTACCTCACTGTCTTGGAATGAGCCAGACTGAGCTGGTATGGAAGATGTCCCTCAACAGATAAAAGGTCAAAAGACAGCCTCCATACGAGGTCAGATACAGAGTTTTAGTGAATCAGCATATATGATGCTTAAGGAGTGTCTAAGGTATGTGGATGAGTGTTGTGTGTGTGTAGGAGCATAAGCTAGACAATGATTACAAACATGAGTACATGACAGGATAAAGAGTCAAATACATGAAAAGAATACATACAAAATGTACAAAAGTTGAATTCATAAAATATGTACAAAGGTCAAATTAATATTATTATTATTATTATTATAATAATAATAATAATAATAATAATAATAATAATAATAATAATATACCGTCTAAACGCGCTTATACACATGCACACACACCAACACTCACAATACACAAGCTAGCACTGTTCTGCGCTGTTTTGAAATAACACAGGTCCCTGGGACCCCAAGATAATAAGTATGCTCTGGTAAGTATACTCTGGTGATGGTAGTCGGGGGCATCTTTCCATCTAGTTACCCAGTTCTGACCCACTGCCCAGTGGGGCCCGCTGGCCTGGCGGCTTCTGAATGGGATGCTGGGGTGCCTGTGGCTCTTCGCCTGCGCCCTGGAGCTTCTGGGTCTGTGTGTGGCCAACAGGATCTGGGTGTAGTGCCGGCTTCTTCATGGTGGCACCTTGGTCAGCCCTGGGGCTTGGAGTGGGAGGCTCCTCCGTGGGGTGCTCATGCCTCTCCCTTCCTACTGTCTGCCCTGTGGCCTGCCCCCCCTCGCCTGCCCTCCCCCTCCCTCTTGCGGGGGGCTGGGGGCTTCCTGCTGCCTGGGGGTCTGCCGCTGGGGCCTGGCTGCTCTCCAGGGAGGGGGCTCTGGCACCGCAGCACAGGGGCCCACCCACCAATTAACAAGCCTGGTGTAGGCACCGAGGCCTGGTTGGGGCGGCATTAGGAGCCATCACAAGGCGTGAGTTTCCAGTGGGAAGAGTCGCTTGGTGCTGGTCCTTCCTCCCCCGGTGGAGTTTGGCCTGGGGTGTGCGTGGGGAACTAGCTGGCTCGGTGCCCTGAGGGGACTCTGGTCTTTCCGTGGGGGGCGGCGTCTTGTGGGTGGTCCACCTGAGTCTGGTGTTCGGTGGTTGCTGGGTCGGTGTTTCTGGTGCGGTAGTCCACTGGGGTGCTTGCTCTTGTTGGGCATGCCTGGTCACTGGGCCCCGTCTGGGTCATCACCTGTGGGCCCTGTGGCCTGCTGTTTCGGGGGCCACTTTGCGCTACTCCCTGCTCCCAATTGTCGTGGCTGGTTGGGGCTGGCCCTCACTAGCCTAGCCTCTTAATTTGCACTTCACGACTCACACATTGCACTCTTGTATATATCTGCACTCTGGGGCACACACACAACACTTAGGGCCTTGGAGTCGGGGGTGGCAGAGCGGCGACTAGCCCTCTCCGGCTCTCTTGGCCTCGAATTTTAACTGCAATACATTCACCAACTTGGAGGGGAGGCAGGACGGGGGGCTGGGGTCCAATCTGTTTTAGGTTGTGACCCCTCGCTGCTCACCTCCCACCTGCCTCACCTACCTTCTGTTTTTAATGCAACACAACATCCACTTACCTGGGGCAAGTAGTGAAAGGAGGGTCAGTGGGCTCCCACTCAACCTGTTTGTCCCAGTTTTAATGCACCACACTTAGCTTAGCACTTAGTAACGGTGGAGGGTTAATGTATCTTTGTTTGGGAGCAAAGATACATAATAATTGGGGGGACAGGGGGTGTTTTCATGGCTTTAGGCTTGGTACAGCTGGTGGGGTGTGGCTTTTTTTGGCTGTGGCTCTGTGCTGGGGTGCAGTCTCCATCAATGGGGGTGGTGGCGGTGGTGTCCGGTTGCGTCTGGGCTGCAGGGCCCGTGGGTGGGGACCCGGGGTGGTGCCTGGGGGGCAGGTGGGCCCTGCTGGATCATGCACTCCCGTGTGGCCTGTGGTGCTGGATTCCTCGGCATGTCACTTACTGGGGACCTCGACATAGATGGCTGCCTGTGGGTCGCTGCTCTGTGTGGGTGGATCGGGGACCTCCCTTGGTGCTTGGGTGGTGGTCTGGGGTGCTCGCATCGGCCTTACCTCTCCTGGAGGGCGGGTTCTTACTGTGATCTCACCACTGCGCTCCTGCTGTCTGCCCCACCTGGCCTTGCTGTGGCTGCTGCCTATGCCCTCCTCCTGGGGGAGCCTGGCCCCGGAGTATTAGCTCCCGGGGGGCTTGGGGCCTTTAGCCTGCCACGGGGTGGTGAGGGGGGCTGGGTGTTCGGGGTGGGGGAGGCTTGGGGCCAGGCGGATGGGTGGTGGGTGGGGGTGTGTGCTGTCTGCGGGGGGGCGCTGCCCCGGTTGCCCTGGTGTTTTCCTTGGTACCCTTGGTGGGTCGGGTTGGTGCCCCCTTGGGTCCTAGGGCTGTATCTGGATCCTGTGGCTTTGGAGGCTGTGCAGTGGGTCTCGGGTGCCCTGGTGGCTCTGGGGGAGCCCTTGGCCGCGGTCTCCCTGGGTATCGCGGCTACTTGGATATTCGGTGACCACCTGACACGCTTGTGTTTATAGACACTCAAGCTCCTGTTGAGACTAACTGTAAAGAAGCGATTGGTCCCGTCAGAACATACTGAGTTGGGCACTCCTACGCATCTTCTCAAGTCCCATGACTCCTCCATATCTCACCCCTATGGGTCCACCCCCTTTTATCAAGACCCCACACCTCTGGTGTCCCTGGTTTCTTACAGCCTTTATTTCCAGTATGGACTTAGATCAGCGCATCACTTGGACTACTATCTTAAACTAACTACAATACCTGTTTGTCCTTCTCCCAGTTGACTTGTCTTGTCTTGTCCTGTCTGTCACTATTTCCCCTTCTTTCACACTGTGGTGTGGCACGGCCCTCCCCTTCAGCTCTTATCAGGGGTTAAATAAAGTTTTATATGATGGAGTAGCCTACAGGGAGGGCTGGTGATGGTCACTATAGCAGTGAGTCATATTCTCATATCTCTCACTGCTAGAAAAAAAATGCATTGTTTTTCCAACACTGCCACCGGACACAGTGCTCAGCTGTAAAGATAATGCTGACAAGGGAAAAAAATAAAATAAATAATACTAATAATAATAATAGTAATAATGATAATAATAATTAGTAGTATATTAATTAGTTGTTCCCATACTGTACTGAAAATGTACCGAACTGTGACCCTAAAACCAGGGTACATACTGAACCGTCATTTTTGTGTACTATTACACCCCTAATAATAATAATGATAAAATGATCATTACTTTATTGGTAATGCACCTTTAAAATCACAGTTTCTCAAAGTGCTTGGACAGAAAGACAAGAACATACAGACAGCAAAGCACAAGAGCTTCAGCACAAAAGGAGCAAGAAAAGCAGAATGTAAATCAAAAACCTTCACAGACAAACGCAAACTGAGCAATGAACACTGCTTAGAGAAGGGAAAGATTTCAAGGACCCTGAGGAAGCCTAAGGCCGGACAAAGAGGGCCAAACAATCCAGGACCAGGGGCCAACATGGTCCAAAACACACAAGAGCCCTCAGTCCTCAGGACCAGGACCACCAGAGGCATTTGCCCACACCCAAGGAGACCCCACTGTCAGCAGCCCCACCAATCAAAGGGCCCCCTTCTTCCCCAAACCACAGCGAGAACCCAGAAACAGACCACTATATCCAGTCTCCCTCCTCACAAGTCCAGCTTGTGAGGAGTCCAGCTCCAACATTCACTGTATTGTTGGACAACATTTCAGCTGATTTACAGTCTGATCCACATCAACCTGATGAAGGTCTGAGCTCCAACATGTTTGAAGGAACAAAGAAGGTTCTGGAGATGCAGATGGAGACCACAGTGTGTAGGAGTCTCTCTGTGTTTGTCTTGTTGACTCCTCACCTGTCCAGGTGGGATCAAGTCTTTGTTCTGGAACATTCTGTGATCATTGATTCTAATGAAGTTCATGTGGACTGCAGTGTGGACCATGTGACAGCAGACTGTGACTGTGAGCTCAGATTGAAGTGTTTAGATGTGAAGGTTTGATCCTGACAGAAAAATCTGAGCTCTGCTGTTTACACTTTAGAGAAACAGGAATAACGGATCAAGATGTGTGTGAAAGCAGCTGAGACAAACTGAAGTACAGGAGGCAGAGCAGCAGCTGATTGGCTCTGCTGAGCAGACTGTGTGATGTGGACACATCTGATTGGATCCTAAATAGATTTTCTCTTCATTCTCTCTTCATTACTCAGACTGGAGCGCAGCAGTTTGTCAGAGATCAGCTGTTCTTCTTTAGCCTCAGCTCTGAAGTCCAGCCCCTCCCATCTGAAAGAGCTGAACCTGAGAGACAACCAACTTCATGATTCAGGAGTGAAGCTGCTGTGTGATTTTCTGCAGAGTCCAAACTGTAGACTGGAGATTCTGAAGTAAGTTCATGTTTTCTCTGTTTCTATTGTAGATCCTCTATGTGATTATGAACTGAAGCATCTTCATGTCCAGATGTTTGACTGATCTTATGATCTTATTTCCGGCCTCATGCAACTTTTCTGGCACAGTAATTAGCCTGATTTCCACTGATACAGGTCAACAAGTTACAAAAAAAAAAAAAAACTTAAATCATTTTTTCCAACAATGTCCCATCACAAACAAGTATGTTGTAGCTTCTAATAGGAAGAGGAAGCTTCCTGGAAAGAGTTAAAGAAGTTTCAATTGTGTTTGTGTTGATTAGCTTCAGCACTGCTTTGAATACGTAATTTACAAATCTCGCAAATGATACAAATATTTGATTGTGGCTCATAATCAGGACAGACTTCTAATAGGGCTGCCTGCC
>JAZDUH010000237.1:825000-830000 GCA_036419115.1 Scarus forsteni | reverse complement strand
GTCAATTTGTCAGATTGTCAGTCACTTTTTCATATTGTTAGTTTGTCAATTAGTTTGTCAGTCAGTTCGTCAGTTTGTCAGTTTGTCAGTCAGTCAGTCAGTTTGTCAGTCAGTCAGTCAGTTTGTCAGTTTGTCAGTCAGTTTGTCAGTCAGTCAGTCAGTTTGTCAGTCAGTTTGTCGGTCAGTTTGGCATTGAGTCAGTCAGTCAATTTGTCAGTTTGTCAGTAAGTTTGTCAGTCAGTCAGTCAATTTGTCAGATTGTCAGTCAGTTTGTCAGTTTGTTAGTTTGTCAGTCAGTTTGTCGGTCAGTTTGTCAGTTTGTTAGTCAGTTTTTCAGTCAGGTTGTCAGTCAGTCAGTCAATTTGTCAGTCAGTTTTTTCAGTCAGTCAGTCAATTTGTCAGATTGTCAGTCAGTTTTTCAGATTGTTAGTTTGTCAATTAGTTTGTCAGTCAGTTTGTCAGTTTGTCAGTTTGTCAGTCAGTCAGTCAGTTTGTCAGTCAGTCAGTCAATTTGTCAGTTTGTCAGTTTGTCAGTCAGTTTGTCAGTCAGTTTGTCAGTCAGTCAGTTTGTCAGTCAGTTTGTCAATTGTCAGTTTGTCAGTTTTTCAGTCAGTTTGTCAGTCAGTTTGTCAGTTTTTTAGTTTGTCAATTAGTTTGTCAGTCAGTTTGTCAGTTAATTAGTTTGTTAGTTTGTCAGTCAGTTTATCAGTCAGTTTGTCAGTCAGTTTGTCAGTTTGTCAGTCAGTTTGTGAGGTTGTCAGTCAGTTTGTAAGTCAGTCAGTCAGTCAGTCAATTTGTCAGTTTGTCAGTCAGTCAGTCAGTTTGTCAGTCAGTCGAATTGTCAGTTTTTCAGTCAGTCAGTCAGTCAGTTTCTCAGTCAGTTTGTCAGACAGTCAGTCACTCAATTTGTCAGTTTGTCAGTCAGTTTGTCAGTTTTTTCAGGTTGTCAGTCAGTTTGTCAGTCAGTCAGTCAGTTTGTCAGTCAGTTTGTCGGTCAGTTTGGCATTGAGTCAGTCAGTCAATTTGTCAGTTTGTCAGTCAGTTTGTCTGTTTGTCAGTCAGTTTGTCAGTTTGTCAGTCAGTCAGTCAATTTGTCAGTTTGTCAGTCAGTTTGTCAGTCAGTTTGTCAGTTTGTAAGTCAGTCAGTCAGTCAATTTGTCAGTTTTTCAGTCAGTTTGTCAGTCAGTTTGTCAGTCAGTTTTTCAGTCAGTCAATTTGTCAGTTTGTCAGTCAGTTTGTCAGTCAGTCAGTCAGTTTGTCAGTTTGTCAGTTTGTCAGTCAGTTTGTCAGTCAATTTGTCAGTCAGTCAGTTTGTCAGTTAGTTTGTCAATTTGTCAGTTTGTCAGTTTGTCAGTCAGTTTGTCAGTCAGTTTGTCAGTTTGTTAGTTTGTCAGTCAGTTTGTCAGTTTGTCAGTCAGTTTGTCAGTTTGTTAGTTTGTCAGTCAGTTTGTCAGTTTGTCGGTCAGTTTGTCAGTTTGTTAGTTTGTCAGTCATTTTGTCAGGTTGTCAGTCAGTTTGTCAGTCAGTTTGTCAGGTTTTCAGTCTGTCAGTCAGTCAGTCAATTTGTCAGTTTTTCAGGTTGTCAGTCAGTTTGTCAGTCAGTCAGTCAGTTTGTCAGTAAGTTTGTCAGTCAGTCAGTCAATTTGTCAGATTGTCAGTCAGTTTGTCAGTTTGTTAGTTTGTCAGTCAGTTTGTCGGTCAGTTTGTCAGTTTGTTAGTTTGTCAGTCAGTTTGTCAGTCAGTTTGTCAGGTTGTCAGTCAGTTTTTCAGTGAGGTTGTCAGTCAGTCAGTCAGTTTGTCAGTCAGTTTTTTCAGTCAGTCAGTCAATTTGTCAGATTGTCAGTCAGTTTTTCAGATTGTTAGTTTGTCAATTAGTTGGTCAGTCAGTTTGTCAGTTTGTCAGTTTGTCAGTCAGTCAGTCAGTTTGTCAGTCAGTTTTTTCAGTCAGTCAGTCAATTTGTCAGATTGTCAGTCAGTTTTTCAGATTGTTAGTTTGTCAATTAGTTTGTCAGTCAGTTTGTCAGTTTGTCAGTCAGTCAGTCAGTTTGTCAGTCAGTTTTTTCAGTCAGTCAGTCAATTTGTCAGATTGTCAGTCAGTTTTTCAGATTGTTAGTTTGTCAATTAGTTTGTCAGTCAGTTTGTCAGTTTGTCAGTCAGTATGTCAGTCAGTCAGTCAGTTTGTCAATCAGTTTGGCAGTGAGTCAGTCAGTCAATTTGTCAGTTTGTCGGTTTGTTTGTCAGTTTGTCAGTCAGTTTATCAGTCAGATTGTCAGTCAGTTTGTCAGTTTGTCAGTCAGTCAGTTTGTCAGTTAGTCAGTCAGTCAGTCAGTCAGTCAGTCAGTCAGTTTGTCAGTCAGTTTGTCAGTCAGTCAGTCATTCAATTTGTAAGTTTTTTCAGTCAGTTTGTCAGTTTGTCAGTCAGTTTGTCTGTTTGTCAGTCAGTTTGTCAGTTTGTCAGTCAGTCAGTTTGTCAGTTAGTCAGTCAGTCAGTCAGTCAATTTGTAAGTTTGTCATTCAGTTTGTCAGTTTGTCAGTCAGTTTGTCTGTTTGTCAGTCAGTTTGTCAGTTTGTCAGTCAGTCAGTTTGTCAGTTAGTCAGTCAGTCAGTCAGTCAGTTTGTCAGTCAGTTTGTCAGTCAGTTTGTCAGTCAGTCAGTCATTCAATTTGTAAGTTTGTCAGTCAGTTTGTCAGTTTGTCAGTCAGTTTGTCTGTTTGTCAGTCAGTTTGTCAGTTTGTCAGTCAGTCAGTTTGTCAGTTAGTCAGTCAGTCAGTCAGTCAGTCAGTCAATTTGTCAGTTTGTCAGTCAGTTTTTTCAGTCAATTAGTCAGTCAGTCAGTCAGTCAATTTGTCAGTTTGTCAGTCAGTCAGCCAATTTGTCAGTTTGTCATTCAGTTTGTCAGTTTGTCAGTTTGTCAATCAGTTTGTCAGTCAGTCAGTCAGTCAGTCAATTAGTCAGTTTGTCAGTCAGTTTGTAAGTCAGTCAGATTGTCAGACAGTTTGTCAGTCAGTCAGTCAGTCAGTCAATTTGTCAGTTTGTCAGTCATTTTGTCACTCAGTTTGTCAGTCAGTCAGTTTGTCAGTCAGTTTGTCAGTCAGTTTGTCAGTCAGTCAGTCAGTCAGTCAATTTGTCAGTTTGTCAGTCAGTTTGTCAGGTTGTCAGTCAGTTTGTCAGTCAGTCAGTCAGTCAGTCAGTCAATTTGTAAGTTTGTCAGTCAGTTTGTCAGTTTGTCAGTCAGTTTGTCTATTTGTCAGTCAGTTTGTCAGTTTGTCAGTGAGTCAGTTTCTCAGTTAGTCAGTCAGTCAGTCAGTCAGTCAGTTTGTCAGTCAGTTTGTCAGTCAGTCATTCAATTTGTAAGTTTGTCAGTCAGTTTGTCAGTTTGTCAGTCAGTTTGTCTGTTTGTCAGTCAGTTTGTCAGTTTGTCAGTCAGTCAGTTTGTCAGTTAGTCAGTCAGTCAGTCAGTCAATTTGTAAGTTTGTCAGTCAGTTTGTCAGTTTGTCAGTCAGTTTGTCTGTTTGTCAGTCAGTTTGTCAGTTTGTCAGTCAGTCAGTTTGTCAGTTAGTCAGTCAGTCAGTCAGTCAGTTTGTCAGTCAGTTTGTCAGTCAGTTTGTCAGTCAGTCATTCAATTTGTAAGTTTGTCAGTCAGTTTGTCAGTTTGTCAGTCAGTTTGTCTGTTTGTCAGTCAGTTTGTCAGTTTGTCATTCAGTCAGTTTGTCAGTTAGTCAGTCAGTCAGTCAGTCAGTCAATTTGTCAGTTTGTCAGTCAGTTTGTCAGTCAGTTAGTCAGTCAGTCAGTCAGTCAATTTGTCAGTTTGTCAGTCAGTCAGCCAATTTGTCAGTTTGTCATTCAGTTTGTCAGTTTGTCAGTTTGTCAATCAGTTTGTCAGTCAGTCAGTCAGTCAGTCAGTCAATTAGTCAGTTTGTCAGTCAGTTTGTCAGTCAGTCAGTTTGTCAGTCAGTTTGTCAGTCAGTTTGTCAGTCAGTCAGTCAGTCAATTTGTCAGTTTGTCAGTCAGTTTCTCAGTTTGTCAGGTTGTCAGTCAGTTTGTCAGTCAGTCAGTCAGTCAATTTGTCAGTTTGTCAGTCAGTCATTCAATTTGTAAGTTTGTCAGTCAGTTTGTCTGTTTGTCAGTCAGTTTGTCAGTTTATCAGTCAGTCAGTTTGTCAGTTAGTCAGTCAGTCAGTTTGTCAGTCAGTTTGTCAATTTGTCAGTCAGTTTGTCAGTCAGTTTGTCAGTTTGTCAGTCAGTCAGTCAGTCAGTCAATTTGTCAGTTTGTCAGTCAGTTTGTCAGTCAGTTAGTCAGTCAGTCAGTCAGTCAGTCAATTTGTCAGTTTGTCAGTCAGTCAGCCACTTTGCCAGTTTGTCAGTCAGTTTGTCAGTTTGTCAGTCAGCTTGTCTGTTTGTCAGTCAGTTTGTCAGTTTGTCAGTCAGTCAGTTTGTCAGTTAGTCAGTCTGTCAGTCAGTCAGTCACTCAGTCAGTCAGTCAGACAGTCAATTTGTCAGTTTGTCAGTCAGTTTGTCAGTCAGTTTGTTAGTTTGTCAGTCAGTCAGTCAGTCAATTTGTCAGTTTGTCAGTCAGTTTGTCAGTCAGTTTGTCAGTCAGTTAGTCAGTCAGTCAGTCAGTCAATTTGTCAGTTTGTCAGTCAGTCAGCCAATTTGTCAGTTTGTCAGTCAGTTTGTCAGTTTGTTAGTTTGTCAGTCAGTTTGTCGGTCAGTTTGTCAGTTTGTTAGTTTGTCAGTCAGTTTGTCAGTCAGTTTGTCAGGTTGTCAGTCAGTTTTTCAGTGAGGTTGTCAGTCAGTCAGTCAGTTTGTCAGTCAGTTTTTTCAGTCAGTCAGTCAATTTGTCAGATTGTCAGTCAGTTTTTCAGATTGTTAGTTTGTCAATTAGTTGGTCAGTCAGTTTGTCAGTTTGTCAGTTTGTCAGTCAGTCAGTCAGTTTGTCAGTCAGTTTTTTCAGTCAGTCAGTCAATTTGTCAGATTGTCAGTCAGTTTTTCAGATTGTTA